>CAJQZJ010033539.1:4108794-4120586 GCA_907164525.1 Lophiomys imhausi | reverse complement strand
ACTGGGTCACGTGGTGTCAGGCTGTCTCCATTAAGGGAGTAGAGTACTAGATTCTAAGTGCTCTTGCCATGAGGTACTTAAGCTTACAGGCTAATTCTTGACACTGATGAGTTCCTCATGGTGTTTTTCAACCCAGGGCAGATGTGTCTTGTAATCACAGCACTCCTCATCAGGGCAGAAACTTTGTTTCTGCATTAGCCATGGCATGATTTAGATGTTGCAAAGATCATTTCGCCTGAAAGGGCACTTTAAGTGTAATGCATTCATGTTATTTGGGGTACACCTGCTAGTGTAGAATGTGCATTTGGGAAATGGAAGACAGGTTTTGAAATTTTAGAGCAAAGTAGGACTCTGATTGCCAATCGTGAAGGTATGTCTTATGGGAAGAATGAACATGCACAGGCTGGGTCATGGGACGGGACTGAGGGAGATATATATATATATATATATATATATGCATATATGTGAAATGGGGGGGGGGGGAGAGATTGAGCTTGTTCATTCCCACGGTTTTCAGAGTTCTTGCTATGAAACTCTGATGAGTATTCATGGAACAGAAGTGAACCGCTCACTTGTGCGCTCCAAATGTTAGAACAGAGAGAGGGAGATGGGAAAGCAGCTCCACTCTGGAGAATATATACAGTATCACTCAATTAATCTTCTATATCAGACTTGTCATTTGTGAGGATGAAAAGTCAGGGTTGGGAGAGGTTTTCAGGAAGAATAGAGCAGCAGGATGAATTGATGGTCATTTTTTATGTTGGAAAATCAGGGCGAAGGAGAGAACTGGATGATAAGGAATGTGTTTCTCATGATTTCAAGGAAGTGTGGAATTGTTGCTTTTAATTTTTGTTTTTTCTTTCTTTCTTTTTTTTTTTTTGACTGACTATAGACCATTTCTCTTAATTTGCTTTTGGCTACATTTCTTTTCTATTCTTTTCTTTCTTTTTTGTGAGAGCTTTCCTGCTCTATCTGTTTTCCTTTTGTTTAAAACAAAGTCTATTCATTTGTTTGTTTGAAATGATGTTCTCGTTGTCATTGGAAAGGCAACAGTGTCCTAAACTTTATGATATCAGCGCCCTGAAGAGAAGGAAATGCAAGGTGAGAGGGACGAACAGAGGCACCCTCTCCTGAGCTGTAGTGAGGCCATCCCTAGCTGAGCCATCTTAAGAAACTGAAGATCCACCCTGAAAATGATCAGATTCCATCTTAAGAGGCCCTGGAAAGACCCAGGGAGGTTCATTGGAACATCCTCACCCCAAGTCTTTCTGAGGACTGCCAGCTTTCAGAGCATCCAGAGCTAAGCAAATCACACACACAGACACACACACACACACACACACACACACACACACACACACACAGAGAGAGAGAGAGAGAGAGAGAGAGAGAGAGAGAGAGAGAGAGAGAGAGAGAGAGAGAGAGAGAAAGAGAGAGTTTAGTTTTTGCCCAATTTCATCCTCTATGAAAGCAAGCGAAGTGTCGCTGGTTGGAACCATGAGAAAGTCAACACATTTTTTTCTTTACCACCTGGCATTTTGATTGTACATAGTCTGTGTTTTGTAACCCAAAATAATTGTTGAACAAAATTTCTGAGTTTAGGGTGTAGCTCTGTGCTGGAATGCATATGCATGTGCAACGCCCTGAATTCAGGCCCCAGTGCCCAAACCCATCCATCCCCAAACCAATAAATTAAAGCCTTTCTAAGTATAGGGAAACCCAACAGGGTAGATTTGAGAGCCATTTGTGAATAGCGTTCTGGGTCAGAATGGGCTATCTCCCCTTCCCTATAGAGCTTCTAGAAAGAATGTCCAGCCAGTATGATGATGTACGGTCCTATTTTGAACTAATTTATCCCTAGTAATTCCAGAAATAAGAGGACTGAAGTAAGAACAAGCTTGACTCCTGTGTTCTAAAACCTCTAAATGATCCCTCTTAAGGAAGTGTAACAGTGAATTATTCTGCTTGGTAATCATCTCCCTCCTATGTGACTTCAACAGTCTTCTTCATCTTTACTGAGTCTTGCTAACAAGAGCACAGCGTGACTATTTTTTACAAATGTTTGAGATATTGTTTAAGGATGCACTGAATTTTATGTTCTGAAATTGTTACATAGTATTTTTTAAAATCAAAAGTATTTATTATTTGTGTGTCTACTCATGCCCACGCCGTAGTGTGCATGCGGAGGTCAGAAGACAACTTTCAGGAGGTGATTCTCTCTTTCACCTTGTTTTTGAGGCAGATCTCTTGTCATTTCTCCTGTGCTGTATACTCTGGGCTAGCAGGCCATCAACCAGTTCTTCTGTGTTTTCTTCCCATCCTGTTACAGGACTGTTGGAATTAGAGATGAGGGTTACCATATTTAGCTTTTTAGGTAGGTTCCTGAGTTTGAATTCTGATCCTCAGGCTTTTGTGGCAAGCATTGTTATTTGCTGAGCCATATTGTTGGCCCTATCAAGTATTTCTTAAACTACTAATATATAGAGTAATTTAGTGTTGCACCAATGTTTCATTGTGTATTTTCAAATGAGACATTTTACAAAATAAGTGTCAACTGTGTATGTTTTATTCTTTCTGTCAAATAGTCTATTTCTTAAGGAGTAAAGAAAACTTTATATATATAATATATATATTATATATATATATATATCTCATGTTGCTTCTGTATTTTGTTCACAAAATAGTTTCTTCAGTAGTGTGGTCTGTCGCCTATTGCTTTGTAGTAGTGCATTGTCATGGAGAGCTCATATGTTCTTTCAAATAGTCACTGGAATTCCTACACAAAGAAAAAAACAGTGTGTCTACCTTTTAATGAGTTGTACTGCATCAATATTCTATTCAGTTCTCTTTGATGAATTGACTAGATATTTTTAGTGATCTCTTAGAATAGTTTTCATCCTGGTTTTTTTTTTTTTTTTTTTAATTCCTGCTTAGTCTTAGGTGGAATGAATTCTTTAAAAGTAGTTTCATTCAACCCCAGGAAACAGAAAACATTTGAAAGCTGCTTGCCAGCAACGATCTAATCAGTACCCGCGTGTGTTGCAATTTCAATGTTTGTTAGTGTTGTTGTATTTGTTTCTGAGGTGGAGAGGCCTTGGGTTTGATGAGCAGGTAAAAGGATTCTATTCGTTAGGGATGCGCAGTTGTGTAGCTAGGAAGAATAGAGCACCGAGACCATCAGAACATGTGGTCCAAAGGAGCTCCCATTGTCCTGCCATCTTCAAGGCCACTCCAGGGTGTGCTGAGGAACTGCAGCATCATCCATGCAAATGGGTGGAACATAGAGTGGACACGTGCATGCATGGGTTTTTGTGGTAGTGTTATCCTAGTGGTGACTAAGAACTCAGGAATTCAACACAACGAATAAATAGGCATGAGGACTTTGATCTGTTATTTCTTTTAGTTCAGTCTCAGCACTTCTGGCCCTCAGAAGTGTTGTGGACTGAGGAACTTGCCTGAAGAATTCCTAGTAGTGGGGCTCCTTCAGGTGGGATGGTAGGTTGTCACTTTGTCTGTCCATTGGTGTGCACTGGTGATCATTCCTGGGTAGAGTAATTGTGTAGGTGATAGTTTAAGACTGTTCCTTTCTTTTTCCCTCCCTCCATCCCTCCCCCACTATCTCTCTCTCTCTTTCCCTCCTCCCATCTCTGTATCCCCCCTATCCTCAGTCCCTCTCTCTTCCCCTCTCTCCCTCTCTAGGATCTTACTCAGTATGTCACTGTAGCTGGCCTCAAATACTGTTTCAGCCTCCTTGAGAGGTGAGATTACAGATGCCAGCTGCTGTTAATCCCCTACAGAAACCTAGCTGGAATGGTTTAGATTCCCTGAAAATCTTGGCTCAGAAGCTGTATCTATGGAAAAGAAAATAGAAAGGAGAATCATAAAAACAGTGGAAGAGAGTCTTGTTTTTATTTATTTTTAATGTATTTCATATAGGTTATGCATATAAATTGTATCATTACAAAACACAGTGAGCCCTGCATATATATCCCCAGCTTCTGTATCAATGGAAATAATTAACCAGAGATGAGAAACAATTAGAAAAACAGACACAAACCAAAACCAATCAGCTAGACAACAAGAACAACAACAAAAGTGTCCCTAATCGCATCATTCTGCAAACAGTACAATGTGTCAGCAATTTGTGTGCATTTACATTGTGTTCAGTGTCATGAGCAAGCTGCAGATGACTGAAAATGAATTGTGGGGGAGAATGAGCATAGGTTATATGCGAGCGAGCATTGCTTCATTCTAAGTAAAGGGCCTGGGCTGCTTTGGGATGCTGTTAACCTGGAAGGATGGCTTCCAACTGGCCTTCCTCTCCAAAGGTCACAGGATGCCTTTGCACTCCCTGTTGTGTGCCAGTCACCACAGCCTCTTAAAGAACCCTACCTTGCCCCTAGAGAAACCTTCCAGCCATTGTCACCTGACCGCCATACTCCTCCAGGCTCAATAACCTTGAAAATCTGCCTTCTATTTCTGTACTTTTACCATTCTGTTTGTTTGGAATGCATGGAATCATGTGGGTTTTAGTCATTTTTTGACGGGCCTTTTCATTTGCCCATTTTGTAGTTTGAGTTGGTGTTTCCTTTCTCGATAGATAACGTCTCACTTTATATATGGATGTAATTTTATTTGTCTCCGTTGGCTGATAGTTGTTTGGGTCATTTCCACTGATCTGGCCATTATGAATTATCTTGCTGTGAACATTTATATATGAGTTTTTGTATAGGTGTAGTTTTCATTTCTCTTAAATATTTCATCTAGACTAGAATTGCTAAATACAAACATATCTCTTATTTGGTCTTCTTAATTTACTCTCTCTGAATCTCTGTCACCTTCTGCTTCTCCATGATGTTATAAAGTATCATGTCTGGACTTGTGGTGTGGCCTAGCCTTAAGCTTTAAGAAGATTAACGAGATGTCCCATGGCAGCTCTTTTGTGGCAGATTCATTAAAAACCCCACTTCTTTATACTTATTATATTTTCATGTTCAGAATCTAACGTAGCTCTTTGGTGCTGAGATGATAAGTCTTCCATTTTGTATTGTTTATGGAATGATGGAATTGGAGTTTTTTTTGTTGCTGCTGTTTGGTTTTCTGATTATTTCTCATCTCTGGTTAGTTATATTCACTGATACAGAAGCTGTGGATGATGAGGACTGGCTGTGCTTTGTAATGGTCCATTTTAAATGGTAACCTACAGAAAATTTCCCAATATTTTTTAAATGCATTTCTAAGGTATAAAATTATAAATCATGAATTATTTTATATATTTTGAATATATAAATAGTAATATTTTTATTATACTACAATACAGAAAATATTATGATTTATTATATATTAATATAAATATATAAATATATTTTAAAATACATTTTAAATATATAAAATATTTAAAATAATTTTAAAATAATGAAAGTTTCCTGAAAGAAAAACATAGCTGTCATAGTTCAGGAATGCTGTAATAGTAGATGACTTTTGCCATATGAGCCTTTACACTCCAAATACCACATCAGTGACCAACTACCAGTTCCTATATTCCTCCCAGAAAACGTGAATATATTAAAACATATGTGTTATAAGTGTTTTTTATAGTGTTATTCCATTCATTACATATGCTTCTAGCACTTTTCCTTTTCCCTCCATTTGTAATTGACATTAAATAACGATTTAACTAATTTCTGCCTTTTCTGTTTGCTTTGGCAGCTAGGGATCTCTGGACCCATTTACAATTGCCAGGAGCCCTGAGCTCATCACATTTGCCTGTGTTAACTGTGACTTTCTAGTTTAAATATTTTTCTCTCCTTTTCTTAATTATTTCTTTAAAAAAATATTTGAAAGTTTCTTTTCTTTTTGTGAACTTTGTTTAATAATTTTAGTGAGTAGGAGGATTGGATAAGTGGATAGAAGAGGTGTGTTTGACCTTATGGAGTGGACAGTGTTCTCTACTTGTGCAATGTCAGCATCTGGGATATCAGATAGCTGAGTAATATTTAAGAAATTACCTGTGTAAGGTGCATTTAGTACTGAAATACTCCAGAGGATAAATGTAGCTCATAAACTTCCAAAAGCTTTTTGTCAGAGAGCATTACAAATGAATGATTTTCGGGTTGGAATATTCTAGATATTTTTATTTCAGGGAAATTATATTTACAGGTGGTGACTTTTACACCCTTAGGATAAATGCTTGCTTATCTGCAGTTATTGTTGATGTAATCACACTGCATTTTCCTTTGGTGTGATATTAAAATAGAAAATAAAAACCTCCCCACGCCCATTCTTTTGGACTGTGACGATGTGCTTTGAATGTGGTAGATATCAATTTTATTACACAAGTTACTGCTTATCTGTAGATCCTTCATGCTTTCTGTACATGTGGATCCCCAGGTGGGAAATCTTTAGCATTTTTAACTGTGACGGAAATCGCTTTGCTTAGACTGGTCTTACCTTTGTGTGTGAACCACAGGAACACACCACCCATTTTCTTTTTGAAGATTTGGCTCTAGCATTCGTTTGTTTAGAAAGTTAGCCCCTAATTAATTTTAGTTCATCAAAGTTAGTGAATGGTGCTGTGGCTACCATTCATATTTGAAGTTGAATTTGAATGCTACGATGTACTTCATTTGAAATGTTCTTTAGTGGTCCAGTGAGATGTATTAAGTTGTAACTGTTCAATTATGGTCCTTCTAGAAGGCAACTAAGTGAACTGGCTATTACGATGCTGTTGAATGGCTTTACTGCTGGAAGTGTATAGTTAGGAGTGGGAGCTAATATTGTTCGTAAGTTCTACAACTGTTAGTGACCCAGGCCACCACCATGTGTGTTTTAGGGTGAATCCACGAGGACATGGTGTTTGTAACATTCATGCATGTTGTCTCTTATAGTGAGACTTCTCAAACAACTTCTATTCTTATTACCTTGACACAGCCCTTTCCCACTGTCCTTCATTGCCATCCAGCATCTGCTTCAAGCGTAGTGTTGCCGTATTGTATTGATGATCACTCATTACTCTGCTGGCTTCCTCTTGCCAATTTTCATTGAAATCTTCTTTCCTGTGTTACCCAGAAATCTTCCTCAGTTCTTCTCATCTCTGGGTTGGTCACATGCTCACAATTTTATTGGTACACTTGGCCATTTCTTTCCTTTTTTCACTCTCTCTTTTTTCCCTTAGCTCAAGACTTAACTAGCTTTCCTGATGTCTGTCCTGGAGTGTCATTTCTTTTCACTTCCTACTTTCGCTGGTCTCTGTAACTAATCCTTGATGACTTGTTTATCTCTCTCCCTGCTTTAAGCCATTATGTCTAACCGCTTCCTTGACATATGAGTTGGTAATTCCATTTGTCTGACCTGTAAATCCCCAAAGTGTGCCTCTCACTGTACTCCCTTGTTTGATTAATCTTGCCTAGTTAACACAAAGAGACATTTAGATATCATTGAACACACTGTTTCCACCAATTCCACATCCAACCACATCTCAATTCCAGTTGCTTCTTCATCTTTTTTTTTCTCTCGTGGCACTTTACTTTCACTATTCTTGAATCCTCAAGCTATCCAAACAAAGTGGTAAGTGCAACGCTAGGGCCATCTGCCAACATTGCTATCAGGGCTTCAATATGGAAGATATAAGCATTAACTGAGCTTTAAAAAAATCAAAGCAAACTATGTATGAAAGATGTCTGCAGGCAATTCTGAAGAACATGTTCGACACAGGAGAATAGAGATTTCTATGTGCAGGCCTTGCTAAAAGAGGGAGAGAGGCTCCAGCATGCACCTGAGATAATACAGGGGATATTTAAGATGTAGAAAATGGGATCTAGAGAGATAGTTAATCTGAGTTGTGAAAAGCCAGGTAAGATGGAGCACACTTGTAATCTTAGCACAGTACAGGCAGAGACAAGCGGGCCCTGGGAACTGCTGGCCGACTCCCTCAGCCTAGTCATCGAATCTTGAATCTCGGGGCTCTGATTCAAAAGACAAAGTGGGTGGCTCCCAGGAGCAACACCCAAGGCTGACCTGTGGCTTTTGCATATACATGTGAACACCTGCTCTTGAATCTGTATACATACCTGTACAGAACATTAGTGAGCTCATATCCACACACAGAAAAAAGGAGATGAAAAAAATGGCTTATGAGCTAAGTATCTTTTTATTAATTTATTTTTTTCAGTTACATTTCGATCAGAATCCCCTCCCACTCTCTCTCCCTCCCTCTTCCCCATCTCCATTCTCTCTCCTCCTTGGATGAGGGGAGCCCCCACATATCAACCCCCCTCAGTTTGTCAGTCACATGAGGGCTAAGAGCTTCCTCTTGTACTGGAGCTTAATATGGCAGCCCATCTAGGGTATGGTATTCTACCAACAAGCAAGAGGGTCCATGACTTGCTGCTGGGTAGAGTTTTTTTTTTTTTTTTTTTTTTTTATAGAATGGTTATGCTAGGTTCCTGTCTGTTTGGGTCTGTGGGTTGTAGAATGGTTGTCCTGTACTATATGATTAATATCCACTTGTAAGACAATACATACTATGTGTATCTTTTTGGGTCTGAGTTAGCTCACTTAGGATGAGCTTTTCAAGTTCCATCCATTTGATTGCAAATTGCTTGACTTCCTTGTTTCTGATAGCTACGCAGTATTGCATTGTGTAAATGACCACAGTTTTTTTTAAATGCTTTCTTTGGTAGAAGGACATCTGGGTTGTTTCCAGTTTCTGGCTGTTACCTTGTGGTTTGATGGAGAATCTTTTGTATATATGCCCAGGAGTGGTACAGCTGGGTCTTGAGGTAGAGCTATTCCCCATTTTCAGATTTACTTCCAAAGTGGTTGTACAAGCTTGCACTCCCACCAGCAATGGAGGATTGTTCCCCTTTCTCCACAACCTTGCCAGCATGTGCTGTCACTTCAGTTTTTGTTGTTAGCCATTCTGACAGGTGTGAGATGGAATCTCAGGGTTGTTTTGAGTTTCATTTCCCTGATTACTAAGGATGTTGAACATTTCTTCAAGTGTCTCTGGCCTTTAGAGATTCCTCTTTTGTGAATTCTCTGTTTAGTTCTGTACTCCATTTTTTTATTGGATTATTTGGTTTGTTGGTGTTTTGTATTTATATATTTTGAATATTAGCCGTCTGTCGGATGTGGTGTTGGTGAGTTTTGTATTTATATATTTTGAATATTAGCCGTCTGTCGGATGTGGGGTTGGTGAAGATTTTTTCCCATTCTGTAGGCTGCAGTTTTGTTCTAATGACAGTGTCCTTTGCCTTACAGAAGCTTTTCAGTTTCATGAGGTCCCATTTCCTGATTGTTGGTCTTAGAGCCTGAGCTGTTGGTATTCTGTTCAGGAAGTTGTCACCTGTGCCAATGAGTTCGAGAGCTTTCCCCATTTTCTCTTCTAGTAGATTTAGTGTGTCCATTTTTATGTTGAGGCCTTTGATCCACTGGACTTAAGTTTTGTGCAGGGCGATAAATATGGGTCTATTTGCATTCTTCTACATGTTGACATCGAGTTAGACCAGCACCATTTGTTCAAGATGATGAACTAAGTATTTAAATAGAGAAAAAGAGAAACTATGCTATCAGTAAGTTCAAATAGGAGAAGGGTTGTGTTTTGGAAATGTTTGTCCTGTGTTAGAAGAAGCTAAAATACATTACAGACAAGATGTGTTTCTTACCTTAATGAAAGAAGACATTTTCTCATCTCGTGTACAGAGACCTAATTGCCTATCATGTTGTTGTTCATACAGCAGCTGGAAAGTATTTCTTTAGAATATTATGGATAGGATTGGATTATTATAAAAATTTAGATTAGAACATTGTTCTATTGCAGGTTACCCATTATGTGTTACGAAGTGTCCCTCAGTGTGATACTACAAAGCTTCCCAGCCTTTGCACTTTTAACTACAGCTTAAAAATATTTGTAAAAATATGCAGCCTAGCATAGACAGCTCAGTGGATATGAGTACTGACTGCTGTTCTAGAGACCTGAGTTCAATTCCCAGCACTGCCTGGTGGCTCACAAGTATGTATAACTCCATTCTCAGGGGATTGGATGCTGTATTCCGGCCTCTGTGGGCACCATGGTTACATGTGGTACATAGACACTCATACAGGAAAAACATCCATCTGCATAAAATAAAAATACAATGAAACAAAGAACACACACCTTTTTAAACAGTTATCACAAATAGAATATTCTTCGTTTCTCTACTAAGAAATTAAAATTGTTTTTGAAGAATTGCTAGAAAAAAACATGTATTTGGTTTTAGTATCCTATAAATAAACTATATCTTATAATTTTCAGATTCTAGATGGGAGGTATATAATCAGTTTTATTTATTTGTTCAAAGGCTGGTCTTATGAAAATTGCTATGTAAATACTTATTTTAACAACTGTTGTTATTATTAGGGGCTTGCATGAAAGTCTGCCAACATGATCCTAATATTTATATAATAGATCAAAATATTTTGAAAAGTTTGGTCTCAACTGTGATCTTTGTTGTTTTAAAAATATGAAATGTACTTGTAAATTTTCAGTTATTTCAGCTGAAATCGTTCCTATCGCCAATCCTTGTTTTTCTGCTTTTAATTAAAAAAGCCCAGAAATTATTACACAAAGACTACTCATGTTAATTACTGAATTGAAAATAAAAGTTTTGGGAATGAGAGTGGGGAAGTTCAATTACTAAAACAATAAAACTAGCAGTTATATGTTAGTTAAGAATAAGGTTACTAGCTTGTTTTCACCAATGACCTTTATAATTATTTCCTAATTCTAAAGTAATTGTAGATTCATGCTGACATATTAAGTGATAACAAGCTACTTGTAGAGCCTAGGTGTGTCATACACACTCAGTACATTCAACAGTAGCTATTAAGGGAAAAAGAACCACTGATTATCTGAATAATATCCATATGAATAAGGAAATTAATTTTGGATTGGTTGATGTTATGTTTTTAGATTTACAGACATCTTATTGCTGAGGAGTCTTGATTCAGTCAACGCAGGTGTTTACATGAATATAAAATTAGCAACTATATTTAACTCAATTTAACCTACTATGATATGTGAAGCCTGTTTGCTTCTGTCTGGAATTTATTTCAAGTTAATGATATCTCAAAGGAGATTCTAGATAGAATGTCCCTTTTTAAAACAAAACCAAAGTGTGTGGCGGAGGTATGGTGAACTTTTTTTTTTTTAACTCTTTCTGTATTACTTATCTAATTTGACTTAGTTAAAAAGCTATGACAGGGCTAGGCATGTAGCTGAGTTGTTTTAGCACCCTGCACTTAGCCCAGGCTGGCCCTAACCCTCCAGCCTTATCTTCCCAGGGGCTGTGATGATGAGTGCGCATTGTTCTGCCAGGCTTGTTCTTTTTTATTCTCAACAGTTTTGTTTAAAGTTTATATCACTCATACATGCACCCAGCACTATGTTCTGGACATTCTTACATACAGGCCTGAGTTTAACACACGGTGTGGATTCACAGAGGCTGGCTCCTTGTAGCCAGCCCTGAGTTGTCTTAGTTAATAAATATTTAGATTTTCTTTCCAACAATTTCCTTTGAATTTTGGGCTAACTTGAGATCAACTCCACGGTCCACTTTGCTGCGTGTGCAATCTCTTGTCCTTCCACCCCTCATTTCAAAGGCTAAGTGAATATATTTGGAGAGTCTTTGAACTACACACACACACACACACACACACACACACACACACACACACACACACAGCTCCTTTCCAAAGAAAGTCTTTGAACTACACACACACACACACACACACACACACACACACACACACAC
>CAJQZJ010033539.1:4087553-4108694 GCA_907164525.1 Lophiomys imhausi | reverse complement strand
ACACACACACACACACACACACACACACACACGGCTCCTTTCCACCTGTATGCTGTGACAGTAGAGTCAGATAAGAGAGTCTTTGAACTACACACACACACACACACACACACACACACACACGGCTCCTTTCCACCTGTATGCTGTGACAGTAGAGTCAGATAAGAGAGTCTTTGAAAGTCCAAGTCGCCCCAGTACCTCACTCTCTCAAAAACACAAACACAAAACCAAAAAATTCTCTAACTTCCCATTTTCATATCCTTTTAACCAGGAACAAGAGAAAAACTGCCACAATCTCCCCAGAAGTTTTGTGACCTGCCGACTGGTAGTTGCTTTATTCTGAAATAGAGTGGAGTCATTCTTTATTTGGAGGTAGAAAGTGTTGCTCTTTGTTACGATGCATTATCCTTTACTGGGTTTATACAATGCTTATACTCATGACTGTGCCATGTATATGCTTTAAAAATACTTTTTATTTAGTCTGGAAATTTTTTGTCTTGAACTCTAGTTGAATCACACACACACACCCTTTGTTTATTCAAAGACAGCATTTACATTTTTCTCTAGAGTCTTATAGACCCCAGAACCCTTTTTCATTTTTCTCTTTCATTTCACCTGATTGCATTGTTTCAGGAAAAGTCAGATTGCCCTGGAAAATTGGTTGATTCATGGAAATAAACTATATATATATATATATATAAATAAATAAAGTTAAGGGAAGCGTGGAGCTACATATGGTGACTTGGGTTTGAAATCCTGACATTTCTTGAGAGGCTGAGACAGGAGGATGGCAGCTCTGAAATCAGTCTCGATTCGTAGTATATCCATTTCCAAAGAAACAGCAGCACGGACAACGAAATGCTGGGTAATCACAGGGTCAAGTTTCCAAAAGAAACAAGGAGTCTCATAATTGAAATGGAAGTGCTGCCCATTTAGAATTAGTGGAAAAAGTGGAGGGGCTTGAAAAACAAAGCTCAGATTTTTTTATTTACCAGAAAGAAAGGAAAAGGAATGCAGCTTTAGGGAAGTAAGGACATGTTTTTAGGGAGACTACAAATACCCAAGATCAAATCCAAAACTATGAGAAAACTGAACATGAATGAGTTTAACTTTCTCTAATGAGAGTAGGTATGACTGGGTCATTTTGATGAAAATGTGTAGCTTCCCATTTTCCTTGTAAATAATTCAGTCATTAAAATTTTGTATTAGTCTTACTGAATTAGTCGGAAGCTGTGTACCATTACATTCTTCCACACAATTTAAAAAACTCATATATTTGAATGTATAATTGATGTCATTTGTAACTGGATGACTTTGTAGTTTAGTTGGTTATTTCTATCTTCCTGAAAAAGATACCATCAATATTCTGTCCCACGTGTCAGAAAACAGGGACATAAATGTGCATAAAGGTGCGTATCCACACTGGCTAAAACCAGCCCATGTGCCTTAAAAGCAAATTCCTATGTAACCATATAGAGAACTAAGTGCTTGTAAACCTCCTAATCCTCACCATTTCATACTTTTTTGGAATGAATTCTAAATTTCATACTGGAAGCTCTCCTCAACTAGTTCCAATAGCTGTTGTTTATGGTTATGTGGTTTCAGAGGCACCAAATAGTGTCACCCTTGGGTTCAAAACTTTCCTAATCTAAATTGGGTTTTTGGAATAACAAAACAAAGTGTGAGACCTGCATGGGCTCATTTCACTGATAAGAATTAAGAAGCAAACGAGAAGGCGGCATTATTTGGTCTTACAAACTGTCAGTCATCTCAGCATAATCCAAAGAAGCTGATCATGACAACTATAAAATATAATTCACTTTTATTTTTGGTTATTTATTCTTAGAGGCTCACTTCATATCATTTTCCTAGCAGTGTGTTGTTATCGTTTTCATGGTGGTTTTCCTTTTTCTAAATAACTGTGATATTTCACAATTCTTAGCTTATCAGAGAAGTTGACTTTATCCCTATCTTAGAAAATAGTGATAATGAATTTAAATCCAGTTGACATAGAATTTTCTAAAGCTCTGGGAATATGCCAGTCATGAAATTGGATTCCTTTTCCCAAGGAATTTTAATTTTTGAAGCTGCTAGAAAATCATTTTTGTCGGTCCTGACTACAACTCATATTTTTACATATGTATCAAAATGGAATCACATCTTTAAGACATACACAGTCCTAGACCTTGCCTATTACTTAATGATAAATGACTTTGTGTTGATCATGTCTTTGCGCATATTGAGTTCCAAGCACATTTCTTTACTTGATTTTAAAATTATTTGTTGTTGTTGCTGTCATCTTACCATCACCATCATCATTGTGTCTGCGTGGGTGGGTGGGTATGTGTACTGCAGCACGCATGTAGAGGTCAGAGTTCAAACTGTAGTGTAGGATCTTCCTTTCTACCAGCGTGCGTTCCAGAGACTGAATTCAGGCATGCATGTCAGGTACTTTTGCCTACTAAGCTTTCTCACAGGCCCCTATTTCTTTATTCTTCTTAGGCTTTCCTTGAAAAGAATAGAGAAAATGGAAACATTCAGATCAATAATGGAAATATGGTCCACCTTGTCAAACGCTGTTCATTAGGGTTAGTGATGTAGCTGTTACAGTAAAGGTGACCAGGGTTCAAGCCAGCAACACCCCCTAAAACAAAACAAACAAGCAAACAAACAAACAAACAAACAAACACAAAGCAACCAACAAACAAACCAACCAAAGGAGAAAAAAAGGTTTACTGGCAAGGTGAATTAGGCTTGCTTCTGGCAATGGCAGACAGTGGGAACCCAGAGTAGAGTTGGCAGTTAGGAATGGGAGTAGAGAGAAAACAAACAACTCTTTAAAGAGATTTGTGTCAAAGTGGTATTCAGTGCCCCATCACATTAAATCAGCACATCTCTATTGAGAATGTTATTTAGCACACACTCCAGGGGCGCGCATTCTTCTCATTTTCTCAACTTGCAAACCCCTTATTTATCTCCAACATGGGTCACTAAACAGGCTCTGTGTTTTCTCAGTAGGTACATGGTAATGAGACCTTAAGTCTATTCTTTTGTTTCACCTTCTACCCAACTTTGTCAGGCACATATCTCCTCTACTTGATGAAAGTGATTAGTGGTAGTGCCATGCTACTTTGTTTCCCTTGAGGGGTGATTGGAGCCTCTCTGTTCTTCCCACATTTTCCGTCTTTATTGATTCATGTAATGTGTTCCTTTAGAGTGTGATGGATCTCCATGGCTTTTTTTTTTTTTTTTTTTGTGCGTACGTACAGGAAAGTTTAATTTAAAATATTTTAAATCTTGTGTCAGTTAATTTTCTTCCTTTATATGTCTCAGCTCACTGGGATGTTACTGGGTTCCTCTGGCTATAAGCTATTGAAACAGAGAAGCTACTTAGAATCATATGTCAAAGGAACTGCCATTTTCCATTTTTATCATTTTTTAATGGGATTTTTTTTTTGTAAGGAAGCTGCTCCGAAATACACCACATTAACCAGATACAAACCTCATTCTCTCCCTTGAGGCCCTTTTTCAAATAACTATCACAATGCTCCTTTATTCCCTGTCATAATAAGAATCCAGAAGAATTATGTTTTCCTAAATAAAGAAAACCTCTCACGCATGAAGATTCACAGTGGGAAAACAAATATACCAGAGGGTGACTTTTAATTTGACAAAAGATCTTCTACACGACAAAGAATTCCCCTGAAGATTACTTTTAGGTAGACAGTTCCCTTAGTGTGCTGAGTGAGAGTCACATTAAACAACTGTCAACATTTTAAAGGCTTTTAAAACAGGCACACACCTATTCCTAATAATCATATGTAAATGGTAACTATTTACAAGTGTGTCCCAATGTGATGAGTAAAAGATTCAGGTTAGTGAATTACTCATTTGTGCCAGTGTTAGAGAAATAGGCAAGATGGCTGATCTAGTTTGCATCTCTGTTGTGAGAAAACATTGACTGAACCAAAAGAAACTTGTGGGAGTCAGATGGGGTGTGTGTAGGTCATTTCATCTTACACTTCCAAGTGTCCATCATGTAGGGAAGCCAAGATGGGAAGGAACTTCAAGGCAGAAATCTGGAATTAGGAACTGAAGCAGGGACCAAATGAATACCTGCTTGCTGGCTGCTTCCTCAGCTACCTTTCTTATATGGCCTAGACCTACCCACAGTGTTCTGGACCACCATGCCCAACCTAAGTAGGTTTTAAGTACAATGATATATTTAAATTGGATTCTTAAAGCCAATGGAATTTATAGTAACCATTACCTTGACTTGTGAATCTGTTTGTTCTTTATTATTGTTGTTTATTATTCTTGGAGTGAATAGTTTTTCATATATATTCGTAGGTCAGAATGTAAACTCCCACAAAGCCATACCTGTGTTTTTTTTCTTTTTTCTTTTTTTTTTATTTCTTCAAGTTACATCTCAATCACAATCTCCTCCCTACTACCCCCCTCCAGTCCCACCCTCCCACCCTCTTCCCCCTCAATTCCCCTTCCTCTTCCCTTTCTTTTAAGTTTAAGGTATATCTTTTTCCTCCCAACAGCTCCCCCTTTCAGTTCAACAAATGGTTCTTTCTCTTATAACAATAAATACAATACAAAACCAACAGAAATAAATAGGCCACAATTAAGTGAGTTATATGGCTTAGCACACATTCCCAGTGTCCAGTCCATATGTATTTGGCACCTGACTTTAACATTCTACTATCTAACCATCTCCTTGAGTTTAAAGTTCTATATCTAACTCAGCTTTCGTACTAACTTGCCTCACAATTTTAAAAACATCTTCTTAGATCCAGAACACCCTCTTGATTCCTAAACAACTCAAAATTTAACAATGACACTCTAGCTATCTATTCTTCAATCACCTCAGAGATCTGAGAGGGATAAATATATCTGATTATATAGGAAGTGCAGGGCCCGCAGCTTCCACAACTAAGAAATGACATACCAGCGGCTGCCTGGACAGTTCCCATTTTTTCTCCATACATTACAGTATCAATCTTCAGCCGTTTGGCCCTGTTTCTCTGACAGACATTGATTGTAGAGCAGGAATTATGAAGGACTTACCTACCCTGTCTTGGCAGAGCTAGGCTGTCGACTTACCTGCTTCCAAGTTTTGTCCTTTTTGGACAGGAGTCTGTCTACAGTTGAAGCAAGGGGTTTTTCTTGCCAAGAGAACGGCTTACCACCAATTCAATCATCTCCCACTGGAGATTCTTCGATGCTCATCTTCTACTTGGAGTAGAATAGGGGGTGCTGTCAGGAGCTGACATGTCTCGATATCAAAAAATCTAAAGTTAAGAAAACATCTTTGAATGCCATATTCTGCAGATCTCTTGAGGTTTTTGAAGATGCCCTATCTATCTCTTATGTTTAGGTAAGCAAATGCTGCTTGTCTCTTAGCAAATTGATTTCTGATTAGGTTAGAAAATAACTATAATAGACTGTCATAATAACTAACAAAATGACAAGCTTGCATGACTATTAGTTTGCATTTCCTAATTATCCCAAACAGTTTATGACAATTGGTAGCAAAAGGCCGAAACTTCACATTTCATTTTTTTTTTTTTTACCCCCTAACCCTTCCATCCGACTCCTCTGGAGGGGGGTGTCCCTACATAACAGTCCCTCACCCCAGTTCAGAGGTCATATGAAGGCCAAGAGCCTCCTCATACACTGGGGCCTACAAGGCAGTACCACCAGTGAAAAGAGTCTCATTGCCAGGGAGAGAAAACTAAAAAACAAACAAATAAACAAACAAACAAATAAAAAATAAAAAGTCTATGTCCATGTTCCCTTTGGTGTGTTGGTTGTTGTAACCGAACTTTTAAATTATTATTTAACACTTATTTTTTACTAAATTCACTTATAACAAACACCAACAATTTCTTAACTATTAATCCTATAAATTCCTACAACCCCTTTAACCTATCCACTAAACCTATTGATAATTATAACAACTACTTTCATAACCTTTTAGAATGATACAGTCTCTGGGACAGGTCCTCAGTCGTCAGGAACACAGTCTTTGTTGTAGATTCTTTAACGCACTTAGCAGTCCTTTTTCTGGATCTCTCAGATGCAGGTTCGTCAAGGTCAGTTGGTTATTGCAGTCTCACCTTAAATAAGGCTTCATGCTTTCTTCTCTGTGGGAGACCCCAGCCGTCTGCAGGCCAACTTACTTCTTTTGAATCAGGAACTCAGCTGCTCTGCCTCAGTCCTTAAAGCCAGGCACAGTTTCCCCTAGGCCACTGATCATACAGATCAAACCCCTCTAGGCAAAAGCTGAGCCACAGGGTCCAGTCCTTGGCCTTTTGGTGTCTTGCTCAGGCTTTCTTTGCTCACTGGCTTCTTTCTGCTTCAGGGAGAGAGCTGGCCACCAATGGCCAGCCCTTTTATCAGCAGGACTCTTGGAGCTCTCTAGCATCAGGGGCCTCTTCTTCTTCTGGGCTCCATGCACTGTCCTTAAATAGAAGGAACTCTGTTTCAGCTTAATTTGGGCTCCGCCCACTTAGCAGCTGCAAACAATGTCAGGCCAGATACTTTGTTTCTTCTAGTCCATTAAGTCTTTCCTGTTTTCCTGACTTCAACCTTGTTTTTCAGTCTATTGAGTCTTTCCTGTTTTTCAGTCTATTGAGTCTTTCCTGTTTTTCAGTCTATTAAGTCTTTCCTGTTTTTGCTGACTTCATGCTGATAATGCTCTTCAGGCCCCAAATTAAGAGACAGTATCAGAAACTCCTATATATTTTCTAAATCTAATTTATCTAACCCCTACAGCTTGTAGTATCAATATCTTGTACTATATAGCTAAAATCCTACTATAAGTGAATAGATGCCATGTGCATCCTTCTGAGTCTGGGTTAGTTCACTCAGGATGAGCTTCTCTAGTTCTATCCATTTGGTTGCAAATTGCATAATTTCATTGTTTCTGATAGCTGAGTAATATTCCATTGTGTAGATGTACCACAGTTTTTTAATCCATTCTTCGGTTGAGAGACATCTGGGTTGTTTCCAGTTTCTAGCTATCACAAATAAGGCTGCTATGAACATAGATGAGGAAACTTCCTTGTGATTCGGTGAGGAGTCATTTGGGTGTATACTCAGAAGTGGTATGGCTGGGTCCTGAGGCAAAACTATTTCAAGTTTTCTTACTTTATTTATTTATTTATTTATTTTTTTGGTTTTTCGAGACAGGGTTTCTCTGTGTATCCTTGGCTGTCCTGGACTCACTTTGTAGACCAGGCTGGCCTCGAACTCACAAAGATCCGCCTGCCTCTGCCTCCCAAGTGCTGGGATTAAAGGCGTGCGCCACCACCGCCCGGCTCCTATTTCAAGTTTTCTAAGATATCGCCAGACTGACCTCCATAGTAGTTGCACAAGCCTGCACTCCCACCAGCAATGGAGGAGGGTTCCCCTTTCTCCACACTCTTCGTCAGCATGTGCTGTCGTTTGAGTTTTTGATCTTAGCCATTCTGACAGGTGTGAGATGGAATCTCAGAGTCATCTTGAGTTGCATTTCTCTGATGATTAAGGATGTTGAGCATTTCTTCAAGTGTCTCTCAGCCATTAGGGATTTCTCATTTGTGAATTCTCTATTTAGCTCCATCCCCCATTTTTTGATTGGATCATTTGGTTTCTTGGCGTTTAATTTCTTGAGTTCTTTGTAGATTTTGGATATTAGCCCTCTGTCAGATGTGGGGTTGGTGAAGATTTTCTCTCAGTCTGTAGGCTGCCGTATTGTTCAAATGACAGTGTCTTTTGCCTTACAGAAGCTTTTCAGTTTCATGAGGTCCCATTTATTGATTGTTGATCTCCGGTCCTGAGTTGTTGGTGTTCTGTTCAGGAAGTTGTCACCTGTGCCAATGAGTTCCAGGGTTTTCCCCACTTTCTCTTCTAGTAGATTTAGTGTGTCAGGCCTTATGTTAAGGTCTTTGATCCACTTGGACTTAAGTTTTGTACAAGGTGATAAGTATAGGTCTAATTTCATTCTTTTATATGTCGACATCCAGTTGGACCAGCACCATTTGTTGAAGATGCTGTCCTTTTTCCATTGTGCGGTTTTGGCTTCTTTGTCAAAAATTAGGTGGCCATAGGTGTATGGGTCCATTTGTGGGTCTTCAATTCTATTCCATTGATCAATTGGTCTGTTTCTATACCAATACCATGCTGTTTTTACTACTGTTGCTCCTTGCTTTCTGTTTTTTTTTCCTGGGACCTTTGGCCATTCGGATGTTCTTAGCTGTCTGCTCCTGTTGTCCTCTGGACTTGGATCCAGAGGGGGCGCTTTGGTGTAGCAGTCGAATTGTTTGACTCCACCCCTGTAAGGGGAGTCATTCAGCAGCGCCTCCTTGGTGGAAACCTCACTGATCTAGGGGTTGGAGCTCTATATACTTAGGCTGTGGTTCCCCGCTGGAAGGGTCCGTACCAGCAAAAAAGTCTGATAATAATAATAAAGACCTCACAGTTTGCCCAGGGTTTGACCCTGTGGTGGGTAAATCCGCCTTCACCCCCTGTAGCCTTGCCACTCTCACAGCCCCGCCTATGTGTGTATGGAGCTGGCTTTGGATATTGGCAAATAGCATCACTGTCGTCCAAGTTATATACACCGTAGTGGAAAGTAATCTGCAGCCGGAAGGGTATCCTGTAGCTCAGTTCAGCTGCAGGATTTTTTTTTTTTCCCAGTGACTGTAAATCCAATAGGGGGAGCCTGTCCAGCACCCCTCTGGGGGGCGCACAGATATGTCTGGGCTTTCCAAATGCAGCTGTGGACAGCTGGCTACTGGGCTGATGCCTGTGGAGCCCTCAGCCCCTGTGTGCCTGCCGAGTCACTCGCCACTAAGAGTGTGTGACACTCCCACGGGTCCGCAACCTTTCGCTAAATAGCTGGCATGCCTGCGTGGGATCTGGGGGGCCGGTGAGTAACCCTGTGTGGGGTCCGAATCTGCCCGCTGGGTTTTAGAGTGGATCTTACCAGCCGTCTCTCCTGGTGGGGGTTCCTGATTCCCGGATTCAGCAGTTTCCCTGTGTGTCCGAGAGTGGGAGGAAGAGTCCTGCCCAGGGACTTTTAATGGTCCCTGGGTAGCTGAGTGAAACCCAGGTGAGTCCAGTCACTAAGATTTTTTTGTACAGCGTCTTATAACTTTTGTGGCTTGGTGGCTGTTTTCCCCAAGATTAAAATGCGTCTGTGTGGGCCACCGCCATCTTGGATTACCCCCATATCTGTGTTTTTTTTTTTTGGTTTTTCGAGACAGGGTTTCTCTGTGTATCCTTGGCTGTCCTGGACTCACTTTGTAGACCAGGCTGGCCTCGAACTCACAAAGATCCGCCTGCCTCTGCCTCCCAAGTGCTGGGATTAAAGGCGTGCGCCACCACCGCCCGGCCATATCTGTGTTTTTTTAAGTCATACTTTAAATTTTAAAAGAAAGTCCTGCCCCCTCGTGAAATAAGGTAGAAGATTTGTCACTTGGCTGTCATTTGTCATATATAAATATGTCACATATCCCATATATATATACATATATATATGCCTAAAGAAGAGATGATATATATATATATTGTAGCTATATAGAGCCTTGGTGTGTAACACACACTGGTCTACTGATTTCTCTCTGCTGTTTCACCATATCCCAGCATAGTTCCATGCATCAGCTTTGTGTATTATGAAATATTTGCTTTGTAGGTAAATGAATAGAACAGTGACAGGTTTTATCTTCTCCAAGGTCATGTTGCTGCCTTGAGATTTGCCATGTTGGTATCAACTCATGTTTGTTGCCCTTGTCCCCTTTAGTTTTTTTTTTTTTTTTTTTTTTGTTTTTTCGAGACAGGGTTTCTCTGTGTAGCCCTGGCTTTCCTGGACTCACTTTGTAGACCAGGCTGGCCTCGAACTTGCAAAGATCCACCTGCCTCTGCCTCCCAAGTGCTGGGATTAAAGGCGTGTGCCACCACTGCCCGGCCCCTTTAGTTTTATAAGTTCTCACTTCCAACTCTCCATCCTGAACCTTCCATTCTTGTCATAGGGAAAACATACCAACCCATTCATTATTTATCAATTAGAGTCCACCCTCATTTGATTAAAAAATTGACCAGGAACAGGATGGTGAGACCCCAGGGGGAAACACATAAAACTATGCAATAAACTGCTTTTCTCTCAATGTTAAAATTTAACTTTGCAGTATTTACTCAGCTGTCAGCTAAGTGACAAATCTTCTTCCTCATTTCATGAGGGGACAGCACTTTCTTTTAAAATTTAAAGTAGGACTTAAAAAAAAAAACAGTCCAATTAGGTTTCTCTGACGTAAAGTCAAGCTTGAGTGGTTCATAGGCAAATAGGAATCTCTCTTTCTTGGGTGCAATTTGTGAGTAAGATTAGTAAAAACCTTAGTGTAACTTGAAATTCCTCTTGAAATTGCAAAGTCAACCTCTAGATTTTTTTTTTTGTTTGAGAGTTGAATTAGTTGATTAATTTGTAATCTGATTAATGATTACAACCAAAATCATGGCTTTCTCTTCAATTATAGAGTCACGTGTGTGTGTGATTTAATATTGTATTTTCTTTTCTCTTGGAAAAGAGTATTACTTGATTGTTTAATATTCTACACATCACTTGAGGGATAGATTGATATAACTTTTTTCTTCTTTTCTCTAGGAACTTGTATCTAACTTGGGGTTAGAGAGAAGGTTAAAGGAAATAAATAAAATAACCTGGCAACCAAACCAGGCTCCCTGTGAGCCAACACGGAACAATAACACAGTGGAGAAGACAGACTTCAGTGAGCAACTGTAGAGAGAAAATCAAAGGGCGAAGCTTTGTGCAGACAGTGGGGACTGAGCTGGGCCTCATAATTGGATAAACCTTGAATAGACAGAAAAGATTGGGAAGGTGTGATTTAAGAGAAGAGAATCCTGTCAATGGTCAAAAATAGAGTATATATATATATATATATATATATATTAGGGAAAGTTATGAAGACTACTACTCAGAGTTTGTTGGGGAAATAGTGTCTGGCTATACAGGATCTCAAACACCAGGTGGGAATTCTGCCCCATGTTCCATTCTTTTATAGAGTCCTGGGCACCCCTTGTACATGCTGGAGAAGGGCTCTATCATTAAGCTATACCCTCAGCCCAAGGCATATTTTATAATTTCAGAATCGTTAACCACATGTATCTGTCTCTCATTTACATTTAAATGAAGCAGAAGTTTAGTTCCTCCACCACAGTGGCCATCTTTCAAGGGATTAGTGGCTATAGCACTTGCTGTGGGAATGTCAATCATACACAATGCCTTCATATCACAGTAAGACCTATTGGACAGCACAGGGTCCCGGTTCAATAGTTTTAGGTTTGGATATGGAGAATTGTCTAATGGGGGTGCTGGTATAGTAATATAAACTGTGGTTGAATTTTAATGCTGTAAGCCAAGAGCAACATCCTGCCCTCTCCCTCTTCCTCCTCTACCTTCCTTCACTTCTTCCTCCCCATCCCTCCTACTTTTCCTTGTCTTTCTTTCTTTCCTTCCTTCCTTTCTGTTTTTTTTTTTGTTTTTTTGTTTTGTTTTTTTGAGACAGGGTTTCTCTGTGTAGCCCTGGCTATCCTAGAACTCTCTCTCTCTGTAGACCAGAATGGCCTTGAACTCACAGACATCCACCTGACTCTGCCTCCTGTGAGCTGGGACTGATAGCACAGTGGATATCACACCCGGCAATTAGACATCTATGAACTGCCATGTGGGTGCTGGGATTTGAACCTGGGTCCTTTGGAAGTGCAGTCAGTGCTCTTATCTGCTGAGTCATCTCTCCAGTCCTGTCTTTCTATTATTAATTACTATTTTGTTTTCCAAGTACTTAATACAGTTTGTCAGTTTATTGCATTTTGTATGTGTTCTTTAAAATGTCATGGTTAATTCACATTCTAAATTTGCAGCTCACATACTAGTTTTATAATTACAGTTTTATAAACAAGGAAATAAGGATGATGGGGAAGAAGTAACCTTTTCCTTAAAGTAGCTTTTGAGGAGAATTCAGTTCAGTTTACTGTGATGGTCAGATATAGAAAATAAATTGAGTCTAGTGATTGGGACAGGAATGATGCTATAAAGTGATTCTGTGACGAGATTAGAGAAAACTGATGGGCTGGAGAGATGGCTCAGAGGTTAAGAGCACTGGCTGCTCTTCCAGAGGTCCTGAGTTCAATTCCCAGCAACCACATGGTGGCTCACAACCGTCCATAATGAGATCTGGCGCCCTCTTCTGGGCTTCAGGCATACATGCAGACAGAACACTGTTTATACAACAAATAAAACATTAAAAAAAAAAAAAGAAAACTGAAGCAAAGGATACTGTAAAGAGGAAGATAGGGACTGAAGAGATGACTCAGAAGCTAATGTACCGAGGAGATGTGCAGGGATCACTCATGCAGAGGACCCAAGTTCACTTCCCAGCACCTATGTCAGGTGGCTCAAAACCTCCTGCAACTCCAGCTCTGTGGGGACACTCAACTCCTGACCCCCTAGGATACCTACATTCATGTGTGCAAATCCATACACAGACAAAAATACATTCATACATATAATTAAATCTCTAAAAGTTAAAGATATTTTGATATTTATTTCATTGTAGGTGTACTTCTTGACCATTTTAAGATGTTTTCCAATTTCAGAATTTATTTTTAGACAATATAGAGATAGTGTGTGTGTCATTGATTTAGTAATTCTTCAGTCTCTTGCTTGTCTGCTTTGCCTGAGAGACTGTGAGAATCTTTCAGGGACACAGCAGCAAAGAAACAATGAGTTGGTATTTTAGAAATGGCTTCACTGCTGTGATAAATATTTTATAACTTTTTTTTTTTGTTTTTGTTTTTTTTGTTTTTTTGTTTTCATTTTTTCGAGACAGGGTTTCTCTGTGTAACCCTGGCTGTCCTGCACTCACTTTGTAGACCAGGCTGGCCTCGAACTCACAAAGATCCACCTGCCTCTGCCTCCCGAGTGCTGGGATTAAAGGCGTGCGCCACCACCGCCCGGCTAAATATTTTATAACTTAATATTGCTTTTTAATAATTTGTAATCAGTAATACTCTATTATGTAACCTGTGTTCATTTTTAAAATTTTGTTGCTCATAGTAGTCACTCCTACAAAGTTTCACACACTGTGGTAAAAATGTGCAGAGTTATTAAAAGTACCTCATTCTTGGTTTCTCAAAATAAGAGTTTCTATTAATAGCTTAATAAAGTATGAAAACTTAAGAGAACCCTGGTCCCTTAAACACTCAATATAGCCATACCTGGTGTTACATGGGATTGTAGGAACATCTTGGTTATCCTGTAACTAAATCTATTGATCTTTAAATGTATTTTTTTTTTTTTTTTTTGCTACTAATGAGAAGTTATATGGTCTCAGTGAAGGACTTTCATGATAAAAGTGTTTGCTCAAGTGTCACAGGGATACTGTACACACAAAAATCAAGGCTCAGGAAAAGGCTCCAGGCTTAAACAACCAGATTAGTGTCTGAGATAAAATGACTGAATATTATACTTTCTTATTGATCTCATGAGAGATACTGTACCTTAAAGCTGGGATAAAATAATACAAATGAGGAATTTATCATCAGGAGTGAGGTAACCCAGATCCAGAAAGATACACATGGTATGTGTATCTGACTCATAAGTGGATACTTGCCATTTAGTACAGGATAACCAAATTACAATACACAGACCCAAACAAGACAGGAGCACAGCATGACTGTCCTCTGACAACCTCCATGCAGCAGAGGATCCAAACAGAAACTACGACTCACTGCCAAATCTTAGTCAGGGGATCTTGTGGAAGAATGGGAGGAAGGATAGAAAGACCTGGAGGAGACAGTAACTCCACAAGAAGACCAAGAGAGTCAATTAACCTATGTCCATGGGGGCTCACAGAGACTGAACCACTATTCAAAGGGCATGCATGTAGTGGACCTAGGCCCCCTACACATATGTAACTGATGGCCAAGTTGGTCACCGTGTGGGCCCTTAGCAAATGGAGAGGGTGCTATATCTGACAAGGACTATGAGGCCTGCTTTATGATCACTTCTCCTCAAATGGGGCTGTGGTGCCTGGCTTCAGTGGAAGAGGAAGCACTCAGATCTGATGTGACTGGATATCCTGGGGTGAGATAGTAAAGGGAGGAAGGAGGGGGATTCCCTTTTCTGTGGAGAAGGGGAGAGGGATGAGAAAAGGGGGCAGGAGGGCGGGACCCAGAGGAGGGGAAGGAGGGGGCTATGATAGGGATGAAAAATGAAAAATAAAATATACATATATATATTTTAGTTTTAGCATCTCATAATTAGTAAGTGTTCTGGTCACTTTTTCAGCTGTCCAGATAGAAGGCTGTGACCTTGTGATTTGTAATAAGAAAGTTATCTTCTAAGCCAGAAGTTCTCAGCCCGTGGGTTGTGACCTGCTTGGGGGTTGCATATCAGGTACCCTGCATATTGGATATTTACATTACGATTCATAACAGTAGCAAAGTTACAGTTATGAAGTAGTAGCAAAAACAAATTTTATGGTTGGGGGGTCACCTCAACATGAGAAACTGTATTAAAGGGCCTCAGCGTTAGGAAGGTGGAGAACCACTGCTCCAAACACTGAGAATGTTAATAATCTGTTGTCCTGTGTGTAGAGAATACGTGGTGTTCACTGTAAGGCAAGCAATAGTGTAGACAACTGAAGAGGATCAGCCGCTGGCTTTGGGAGTGTGAATAAGCTTGGAGGTCATGATATAACTGTAGTCAAATAAATTAATATTTCTTACAGCATTTCACAGTCACATTTGGATTGCACTTAAGTTTTCTAAATTAATTTGATGCATTTAACTATTCTATAGTTTCTGTAGCATCCTTAGTAAAATATATTAAATCTACTGAGTGATAGGCTGTATTGATGGGCGTATACTGGGGTTTTGTATCTTACCAGACCATTCAGATAACTCTTGTAATCAATACCAGTGCTCTAATTTTGCTAAAAGTTGCAGTATAAAATTAAACAATGACATCTCAGGCTCATCATATGAATCCTGTGTTACTTATAAAGATACCCTAAATTAATAGTCTTGAAAGGTTTTGTGTGGTAGCCATTTTACATGATGTTCCAGAATTAATGATTTTTAATTGAAAGTGGATAAATACTAGATTCAGTGTGTTAATTTTTTGAAAGGTTGTTTACTTTATGACCATTCCACATTCTAATTTTAAAGTTAAAACATCCTCTCAATCAAATTCTTGACGTAAACTATGCCTTTACCCCCTTGCTCTGGCATGTTCTTATGCAGAAGGAGAAGTGACAAATGCACTTCACTGTCTAGCTCCAATAGGACATCAGATGGCTGCTGACTATGTCATAGTACATTGCTTTCAGTGTTTTTGCTTTATTAATAGTAATCTTCATAGCACCTCAAAGGTCCTGTCGCCCCATAAGACAAGCAAGGTTCATGATATTTTCTTTTTTTTGCTCAGATAACTTTGATCATAAACAACCCGGCTGTTTTCAGGTAACCTGTGTTTGTGGGGACTGGCAGACGATGGCTTTTCCTTCTCTACAGGCTAGGTTGGACTACTGAGCCCTACTGGAGAGATGAAGGGATGCTTCAGTCGGACATAACCCCCACGACACACACACACACACACACACACACACACGCACGCACGCACGCACGCACGCGCGCGCGCGCACACACACACACACACACACACACACACACACACACACACACACACAGTGTATAGCATGCATTGTCACATATTAGATGACAGTGGGAATACTGATCTCTTTGAAACGAGAGCAGCCGGAATGATATAGTGCCTGTTTAGACACAGTTATTATTTAAATAAGCAGGAGCTGCTGGTTACAGAGTAACTTTTCAGAACAAAAGGGCTTTGTCCTCCCCTCCTTTAGAAAAGTTTGCCATTTGCAAGCCCTGTTGGGCTGAGGCCCGTTTTTTATTGAGGGCTGATTTGTTAGAATGGTGGACCATCTGGCACTTCAAAACTTCTGAGACTTCCTGGGACAAAAAAAAATGATTGTGTCCGGTGTCCTTCTCTGTCAGCTATAATGATACCACCATTTGTGGGATAGATATCTACCTGAAAAGATAAACGTGCTTTCCTTGGGAATTTTCTAGTGGACATCATTATGTGTAAAAAGAGTAATACATGATATGGTAAAAAAATGTTTTTTTTTTCAATTTAAGTAGAGGAAATTTAAAATAAATGGCATCTACCAGTATTTATCTCTGTCTTTCTCTGTGTGATACCCATTATTACTATCTTATAGATCGTTTCAGAATTGTCGTGCATTATTCCTACAGAAACCCCCCACCCATGCCACTTGGGGTTATACATATGGCTTATACGTGTGTGTGTGTGTGTGTGTGTGTGTGTGTGTGTGTATGAGATGCTTATTTATTTGCTGGCATCATCCACGTTTCCATAGCTACTTAGTACCTCACTATTTAAGTCTGTTATCACTTCTTTACTCATTTCCTGTTGATAGACATTTAGACTGTTTTTAGCTTTCTTTTTGGGAGTGTGAATAAGCTTGGAGGTCTATGGTGGTGTCAAATAGGGCTTACTGAGCATTCTGAAGCACATGTTTGTGAATTCCTGTGAATAGATAGATTTCTGTGTCAAGGGTCATCATACACATTTAAAATTATCCTCTGTCTCCAGACTGCGCAGATTCAAGTAATCTTCAGGAAATGGAATGGCTTAGCCTAGCTGTACCATCCATAGGAATTCTTCACTCTCTTATCAGCCCATGATTTTCTAATAAGCTGCCTCATGCATGGATGGCCTGGGTTCACTGCCTCTGTTCAGTGGAAGCATGTGGAGAAGAAACAAAGATACAAAGTAGAGCTCAGAGCACCCATAGAAAGAGAGGTAAAGACACAGCTTGTCTATTGGAGGGTGGGTAGGGAAATAGAAACCAAAAGAAAGAAAGACAGAAGAAAGAGAGAGAGAGAGAGAGAGAGAGAGAGAGAGAGAGAGAAGAGATTGTCTCTGTCTTTTGGGGCACCATATTTGTGCTTCCTGTGGAATACAGACTGCATATGGGGGCTGTGAGTGAAGAACTTTCATGGTTAGGAATGTGAAGTAGACTTGGCTGTACATGTACAAAGATCTGAGTGTGTTATTAAGCAGGGAGCTGGTAGGAACATGACTGAGAATTGAAACAGTAAGTCAGCCACGATTTTTTTTATACTTTATTTTTTAATTTCTTCAAGTTACATCTCAGTCACAATCCCTTCCCTACTCCCCCTTCCTGTCCCACCCTTCCACCCTCTTCCCCCCAACAGCTTCCCCTTTCAGTCAAACAAATGGTTCCTTCTCTTATAACACTAAATACTATACAAAACAACAGAAATAAATACGCCACATTTATGAGAGTTAAATGGCCCAGCATACATTCCCAATGTCCAGTTCATACATATTTGGCCCCTGACTTTAACCTTCTACCATCTAACCATCTCCATGAGTTTAAAGTTCTATATCTGACTCAGCTTTCATACTAACTTGCATCACTATTAAAAACATCTTCTTAGATCCAGAACACCCTCTTGATTCCTAAACAACTCAAAATTTAACTATGAGACTCTAGCTATCTGTTCTTCAACCACCTCAGAGACCTGAGAGGGATAAATATATCCGATTATGTAGGAAGTGCAGGGGCTGCATCATCCAAAACTAAGAAATGACATATCAGTGGCTGCCTGGACAGTTCCTGTTTTCTCTCCATACATTACAGCATCAATCTTCAGACTTTTGGTCCTGTTTCTCTGACAGACATTGATTGTAGAGCAGGGATTATGAAGTCGACAGCCTAGCTCTGCCAAGACAGGGTAGGTCAGCCACGATTTTGTCAGTCAGGGCTCCCAGAGAGTCCTCGGCTTCATATTAGAAGCAGAAGTTGAGCTGATCTCCTGGGGGTTAGTTTGACCTTTTCGTGTGTTCACTGTGTGCTCAGTTCCCTAAGTACATGTTCAGAGTGCAGGAACAATGCCTTTTCTAAGACATGTACCTGGCGTTTGTTTGTGAGAGAAAATTCTATGTATAATTCTGGCATTTTCATTGCGACTAGTTAAGTTTTTATTTTAATTTTTGACTTTTGTTTCCTAAACCTGGGCAGTCCCGCGAGGTTAGCAAAGCTTTCTTAAAACTTTAGAAAGCCTTCCAGAACCTTCTTCCTAAAGCTCCATGTCACGTGGCCACACCTTCCCTACTTGTACACTGTCAGTGGACATCTGCAACACATCTGACATCATTTCACTCTTGCCTGATGCTGTGCCATTTTCAGGAAGGATATAGTTTGGGGGCATTAGCTTGTCTTGGCATTATTTTGAGTCACCTAATAAAGTGCTCTGTGAATCCTTAAACATTAAGAGAGCTGTGGAAGACTGATCCTTGCACCTGGCTAGCTAATTCAGAAGTGGATCAGCTGGCTTGCTTGCCCCCGAACCCCTTCCCCACCCGCCCCCACTCCTGAGGAAGAAAAACAGCTCTGTGCCTTTTAACAACACTGTTAAAAATTTTCTGGCCATGTACCATGGAAATACATAAAGTATTATTTTTTTCTCTTATGAATGGTATTTAAAAAAATTTCCCAACAGCCACCCTTATCATCAAAATAGTTAATGGCATTTATTAAAGGTTCCCATTTTAAAATAAGACCTTGTGTGCAATCCTATGCCTGGGCTTCCTGGGATGAAAGCAGGTTTCACCCCTTTCATGGGGGCTCAGGCCTCCAACTCTTCATTGACCTTTCTGCCCTTTGGGGCTGTATATTACCTTCAATAGCTTGCAGCTGACAGGCTACAGTGCTGGCCCATGTGACCTAGAGCACTGTAAGGGACCAGCATAGCATCTCCTAATGGAACCACAGTGGTAGGAGACAATGAGTAGAAATCTCCCATCATGATTAGAGGCTTAGAGCTATTTTACCTTTTTTTTTTTTTTTTGAGTTCTCATCTCCAAGTTAGCAGGGTTATGAAGAGGAGAAATGAGGTTATTTACTTCACAAGAGATAAACAGAGTCTTTTCTTGAGTCAGAATGGGCTTACAGCAGGCAAAGTGTTCTAGCCTGTGCCTGAAGCTGTTCATTTTGGTAAGGAGTGAGTCAGCCACTGTGTACCAATTTATCTGTGGTCACCTATTGACCTCCATAAGCTTTGTTTTACAGGCTCCTAAAATGTCTTTCTTTTCTTTGTGTTCTTTGTATTGGCCACTATCAGAAGAAATCTGTTAGGTTTTATGCAGAAAATACACTTTATCTTTACAGTTTTAAAAGTGTGAACTTGGTATAGAGGGGAGGAAAGCTCAAGATCCACATAGGAGAAAATACCGTATTTTGTCCCTCCCCAAAAGCCTACCTTTAGGTTAACCCTAGATAATCTCTTGTTGCTTTCATAAAATTGCAAGTAAGTTATCTTTTAGCAAATTATGTGCAACACAATTTTTGAAATGTGTAATGTTTCTTAGCTAGCCTAGGCTTTGGACGTTCATGCGAAAGCCATGCAGATCTTTTTATTTCGACGTTGGAATGTGGTTTTAAGTAGGTAATTTGGATTTGGATTTTATTGGTTGGGTTTTCCTGTGTTTCTCCCTGGTTGGTTCTGGAGCCTTCCTTTGCTTTCCCATGGAACTGTGTGCCCATACGTGAAGCCAGACTTATTTAGCTAAAGATGCTGGGTTACTCAGGATGATCTGTGACTAGGACCGGGAGTGTTGAGTGTATTCCCGCTCTTGAGGATTGGTGAGCAATTTATTTGCACACTAGTTTAAACTGAGAAAATGTCAACTGCTTCAAATGCCACCATTCAACTTGTTGTCTTTCTGGTGGCTTTTTAATTTCACTGGAGGCTTCTATCAGACTTAAAGGATCTACAGAAGATAATGTATCAAAGAAAAGCTTGAGTAATCAAAGGGGGATATGTAGCACAAAGATGGTTTCATGAACTGAATTTAAACAGAAAATGTCATTACCAATTCGCAACATTTAGACTTTCAGAAGTCTTACTTTTAATGTCTCATTTCCAAACTCTGATTTACAGACTAGATGTAGCTTAATGGCCAAGCACTTACCTAGAATAGATAAGGCCCTGGATTGATTGTCTTGTACTAAATAAATGAACAAGTAAACATAACATTTTAGGTTTAGTGTGAGTACAGTATGTAATTAAAATGAAGTATTCAAACATTTGGACGTGGGGTCTAGCCTGGCCATTAAGAGTTCATATTCGTCTTCTAGGAACTGGTGTTCAGTTTCCAGCATCCAGGTCAGGTGATTTACAACATCTTGTAAATCCACACCGAGCAGATCCACTGCTTTCTTCTAGCCTTTGTTGGCACCTGCCCTCTCATCCGCATACCTGCATATACAAATAGCCATACACATATAATTAAAAATAAAATAGAGAAAAAAATCTTAAAAACAAGAATTTAAAGATGTCTTCTGAATGATTCCAGCTTCCTTTGAGTGGTCGATTTTGAATATAGATCACCTATATTCAAGTTTATACTCACCACCTTTGTTGACTTTGCCATCATATTTAGGTTTACCCACCACATCTTTGGTAGTTTTGACCACAGTGTAGAGAGTTCTCTCTGAGTGCCCCTCTTCTTTGCTGCCAGAGAATGGCAATTCTGAGAATGGGCATTGATTGGTCCAGAAACAACAGCTTCAGGATGGTCTACTGCAAAGCTGATAGGACAGCCTACTTTTTCCTTAGCTTGGGCAAAATCCATGCACTTTACGACACTCATAAAACTGTCTTCTTTAAGGGAGATCTACCCTAAGAAGGATGCTGTTAATATGCCTTGACCTTTATTCTTGTAGAAGAATACAGAATATCTAAGACACTTCTAATAGCATTGTGTTTCTTGACTTGGCATAAAACCCCTTTAAATATAAGAGCCTGCTTCTGCTGTCCTATTGTCTGTTGCTTGGTATTGTCTTTGCAGTTCCCTCTTAAGATTTGTGCTTGGGGAGCGGCATGTTTGCACAAGTCAACTCAGAGTCCTAGAGCTCTCTGGGTGGTAGCTGGAAGTTTGCCCAGCTGAGAGAAATTGCTCTTTTTCTCTCTCTTACTATTTATTTATTTATT
>CAJQZJ010033539.1:4072265-4087543 GCA_907164525.1 Lophiomys imhausi | reverse complement strand
AGTGGTGGTGGTAGTGATGGTGGTGGCGGTGGTGGTGACAATGTTGATGGTTTCTTTTGTCTTGAATTTATGTAAAAATTTTATTTACTGCTGTTCAGAGATCTCAGCATGTGACCTGAGCCCTTGCAGACCTGGTCTCATGGCTAAATCAGTTCTGGAGAGTGAGTCTCTTTTGCTTCTGAATGCTGGAGCTCTGCTCCTGTCAGTTCTGTTCTGAGCCACATTACAGTTCGACTTTACTCTATGTTTTCTGAATAAAGGTTAGAACAAGCCGAGAGTTTCAGAAATCAAGAGTATCTATTTATCCATCTGAATCCAGTGCATTGGAAATCCCATAAAGCCATTTTGCCCCGGGGGGACATGTAGATTTTTACGAATAAATGATGAAAATATTTTAAAAGCTTGTTAAAATTTGTATAAATGGGCATATGTAGAACACGTGCTGTCCAAATACTGATGTGAAAATAATTTGGAAATGAGGTGGCAAGAGAAAAGGCTTGGAAATCAGAAACATGTAACAGTGATAGATACTTATTTTGGTGGATTCTTGCTCTTTTCCTATGTGAAAAGGACTCTCTTTCTTCATAGGTTTAAACGGATGCTAACAACTTGGATACTCAAGAAATTCAAGTAGGCATTTGGAAGATGATGCTCTGGTTTTAACATGTCCTCCCTCCTTTGCTGTTGAGTTGATGTCAAAAGTTAACTTCGTTATATTACCATCATTCCGTTTGTGATGTGCCAGCATTAAAACACTAGCTGTTTTTGGTTAAAAAAAAAAAAACAAAAAAACCAAAACTGTCCGCGTGGCTAGAGAAAGGTGTTTCCTATGACATTCTTGCCATTCTTAGCTATCATTGCTATGCTAAATACCTGTGTGAAGTCAAAAAAGCAAAATCCTGTCTGTGCTCAGTAGGAGGAAGGTATGGTTTGTGTGGTGGCACTTTTCCCTCTAAAGTCATCACACGTGAAACTTGGTGTTTCTATGAGTGCCACCAAAGTAGCAAATAAGTTTAGTGTCATTGGTTGTCAAAATTAGAATATTTTCTCTCATTTTGTGTCAGTATCAAATTCTCCCTATGAAGGCAGACTGAGTGACTTTTTAGTAAGATCAAAGAACTTTAAGAAGTATTTTCCTCATCACTTTGCCTTTACAGCCCTTTTTATTTTCTTTGCACAAATAATGGAATTAATCAAGCCTGTTTTCTTTTGTGGCTTGTACTGTGTGGCACACCCACTCCCTTTTCTTTTCTTGGGTGGGCTCCCAAGGGGAATATGGATCCTGGGGTCTATTCAGGACTGAGACAATGTAAAGGATACTGTACTGAAGTTTGGGGCTGGGAGGCCTCCAGGAAGTGGGAGTAAGCTCCAGTCAAGCTGGGTGAGGGGAGGTGGAAAGGGAGGATGCTGATTAAAATAATAAACAAGGGCTGAGGAGAGATTGCCACAGTGCTGTCAGATCAGGTCTGGAAGCCTTTGGAGCCGCTGCAGGCTCCCCCTCGGCAGCTGCACACCCTGCCCCGAGGAGAGCATTATGGGATTTGTCGCTAGACCTTTCCTCCGGACCCAAGCAAAGCAACTTTTAAAACTTTAGCTCCGCCGCGCGGCACTGACAGTGTATCCCTTAGGCGGAGCTGAAGTGGGGAAATGGAGTGCAACTAGCTTGGTGGTCACCATAGTAACTCTACGGCTGCTGTCTGGGAGAGTGGGATCCGGTGGTCTCCTGTCTCGGGCTCTTTGGGGTTTCTTCAACGAGGAGCACACTCCTGCTTACTGAAACTCTACATAAGTCCTGCTGTTTGAAAGCTGGCTCTTTACCCAGATTTTTTTTTTTCATTTTCTTTTTGAAGGCAGTCTGAATGGAGGAAGTTGGTAATGCTTGGCTTTTTTTTCCCTCCCTTCTCTCTTGCAAGTTTCCAGGCTATTGCTTTTTTCCCCCTTCCTTTCTGCTGTGTGTAATTGAGACCAAACTCTAAGCCTGGGCTCAGGAGAAAACAGTGGTGGCCTGCAGGTCATTAGTGAGGCCACCAAAAAGAGATCCTGGGCTTCCCAGGGCAAAAAGGAGACCATGCCAGCCTCGTGGAACACAGCTACACGAAAACACAGAAGCAGGTCTCTGCCTGCTGAGCTCCGAAGTCCGTGAAAAAAAAAAAAAAAAAACCGGACCCAAGGTGGGGTGGCTAAAATGTCCCAATGCAAGCTGCTGATGATCAGGGGTTACCGCTCAAGGGCAAGGATTGTAAAGGATTTTACAAAGGAATTGAAAGTATAGCTAGAAAAGATACGGGTTTTAGAAGTTGGACGCTGTTGTCTGAAGGAAGTTTGCCAGAAAGATGTAGGCTTCAAGGGCTCGCGGACGATGATTGGTCTGAACTTCGGCTTACGAGAATTGTTGACAAAATTTGAAAAGGTATGCAGAAAGCAAACTTCACTGATGCACTTCTTCCTTCCTGTTTCTGCTCTCTTCTTTCTTCTTCCTCCTCCTTTTCCTCCTAGTCCTTCTCCTCTTCATTTTCCTCCTCCTCCTCGATTGATTACTGTAACTTCCAAGCTTTTTATTATTATTTATTTATTTTTAATTTAATTGCTTCTTTGAGATTGTGTTTTAAGGAATACAGTTCTTTCCCTTGGTCAGGAAGAGTTCTTGTGCTTGTCAGCTTTAGCATTCCCCTCTAGAAGGGATGGCTCATATTCAAGTCAGCTGGTAACTTAATTGCAATTTATTTAAGGGAGAAAACAAAACAATAGCCAAACCCAGTAACAAACACTGGGTTTGGGTGCCAGAGGCTGACTTCATCAGGCATGTGTTCTGTTTTTCATGCCCCTCTGGTCTGTTTATCTCTCAGGTTGCTGCCGAGCCTGCCCTGGCAGCCCTGTCTGAGGATCCAGTTCTGAGTCCCAGAAGCTTTTGGTGCTTGACATGGCACATCTGCTGTCAGGCTTTTCCTTCTGATTCTGTGTTTTAAAAGTGGCTAGGGTTTAAGGCTTGGATTAGTAATTTTTGCATTTGGCACCCTCTTTCCCCCCAAGGCTCCTGGCACTCCCCAGGGTGGAGCACAGCCTGCAAAAGGCTACCTCCTCACTTTTAGAATTAAACAAAGCAAGGAAGCTCCCCCATGCCAGTTAGTGTCCTCCTGAGTGCCAATCTTGTTCCAGTCTCTGCTCCTTAAAGGAGTGGGAGAGAGAGAAAGAAAGGAACGAGGCAGGGTCCCCTAGTTCTACAAACACAGATGAACTGTTCAGCAACTGTTAAAGATGAGCTCTGGTTTTACCCACCATTCATTGCAAGAACAAATATAAGCAAAGTGACTCATTCAAAGGATAATAGGCTTTTTCTTAGGAATCACAACGGCCCCAGGAAAAAGATGTGACGGTAATAGCACTTTTAAAAGATGATAGACTTTTCCTCAATAATTGCATCCATCCTGTCCTTCCAACAATGGGAACAGCACCTCAGAAATAAGTGCAGAGAAAAAGAAGTTAGTCCCTCCTTGTAGGGTGCTCTGTCCCTCTTTACACTCCAACTCTGGTAGTGGGACATTTGCTTGTAACATGGGCCACACCTTGCCCTGTTGCTGTCATAGTTGTTAAGCCTCTGAATTCTGGAGAGCAAGGGCTGGCTCACAGCGGACTTGCTCACCATAGCAGGGGCAAGAAAAGGAAAGAATATCATCCACGTGGCAGCTGGGAACAGCAGGTGGCAAACTTTATGGCCGGAAAGAGGTCTGTTGACTTGTTTTCTGCAGATTTGTCTCTTCCATCCTAAAAATGGTATAGGGCATATGTGAGAAGAATAATTCATGCTTGTTGCCATCTCCCCCATCCCTTGCAATAATTATGGATTTTTGAATTATAATTGCTGCTATTAGTCTTCAAGCTTAGTTCAGATTGCTGAGGTGAGCATCGTAGTTTCTTAAGTCTCTGGTCCACCTTCTGGGTAGAGTCTAATGTTGTGGTCTTGATATGCTTCCTCTTTTAACCCCAGCCCTTAGTATTTGAATATGACTTAATGTTGTTTTTAACTTTAGTAGTTGACTTGACAGTAAAAACAAGGCTTATGTCTACTAAAGGCTTTGATTTGAAAATTTTCTCCAAGAGTGAATTTCAAAGCAACAACCCTGCTTCCATTGAGGATGAAGTTTGTGCTTGCTTAGTTTTGCCATGGACAGTTTTTTAAAAGCCTCAGTACAAGTAACCCTTATATGTGCTTTTCAGTAGGAAATAATCACCCCCCAATGTGTATGTTTCCAACTCATGCCTTAAAAAAAAAAACCTTTGTATATTTTCACAAAGGTTTTTCATATATTGAGCTTATGCTCCATTAAGTCATTGCCAGGAAAACTAGAATTCCTGAAAGGTTTCACCATTTCACACCACTCAGATTTGGCTACCTCCCTTTCTCCAACACAGAAAGCAACTCTGCCATTTCTAGAGAAGTCTGAACTATTTGTAACTGGAAAGCCACAGGATGCTGATGCTGACTGCCATGTGAAATGCTGTTTTCTCCCTTTGCCCATGGCATGCAGAAGCTGACCTACCATGTGCATTTGTGGACTTTCTGTATTCCAAAGATTATAGAAGCTGACCTGTTATGTGCAGTGGGAGACTCCCTTTATTCCACGGAATACAGAAGCTGACCTACTATGTGCAGTAGGGAAACTCCCTTTACTTTCAGTTCTCTTAGTTTCTTCTTCAGCAGCATTCATAATTTGCTTCTAGAGGAAAACTTCCCTTATTAATGTCATGCTTTTCATAACAGCATTTATAATTGTTCGATCAGATGAGAATGTGATTTCTGATATAAAATGATAGGTGGGAATAAATTATCATAACGAAATATTGATTTTGCTTTATTTTTGAAGCCGTTTCTGGCTTTAAGAAAACTAGTAACCAATATTAGGACAATGGATGAAGATTTGATATGTTTGGTAATTGAGGTCAATACATGGTAGGTTACACAGTGACGGCTCCTAGTGAGAGACAACCTGGTTAGATAATCAAGATTCCTGGATGGGATGAAAGCAAACCTTCTGCCTGCCTTTAGGGCAGAAGTCCGTGGAAATAAAGAGAAAGTCTCATCAGTTTATGAAAACCAGTGGTTTTGTTGTTTTCACCCATTTTTGACTAACTGGCATATGACTGATTATCTACTCCTAAGAAGTATTCTAGGACTGTGGTTTGCAGCACAGACTGCAATTGGGACTCCTGGCTCCTAGAGCAGCGGTGTCATGAGTCCCTGGGGATCCAGGAGGCCGGAAGCATTCTGTTACACATAGAGAAGCCATGCAAAAATCAGGAAACCATAGCCGCGGAAGAGGAGGGACCTCGTACTAGAGGAGAAGGACCTTTCGCATGATGGATCTGCCAACAAGCAAACCTGTCTTTATTCTTAAAGTACAGGCAGACATGCCCATGAGCCTTGGGGTGACTGACCGGAAATTTATAGTCAAAGAGCTCACCCCACAGCCACACCTACTTTAATTCATCAGTGTTTTTCTTGAACATATTTTCACAAAGGAAGCATCCCGGCTCTATCGACATGCTGTCCTACCAGTGCCACTTGCATTGTATGCTTTTTTGTGTCTGTTGCTTAGTCATACAGAGAATTGGGTGATGGGCAGTTTTAGCTCAGTGATGTTTTCAACGATTGTCACTTTTATTAATTTCTTTGGCCCTGCTACTAGATGATTAATGATAATGGTCATTCTGAGGGCTTTGTTTTTGTTTTTAATTGACATATCATAATCATACATCTTTGTGGGGTGACACGTGACATATTGCTACGTTTATATATTATGTCCTGATTAACTCGGGCTCTTTAAGCCATCCATCATCTGAAATATTTATCATTTCATTGCTATTTTGACATTCAAAATCTTCCATCATGGTTTTGTAACATCTGATACCACAAGATTGATTATAGTCTCCTTCAAGGGTCCCTTACCATGTATCTGGAGGGCAGCATTGTCTTGGTGACTCTAAAGAAAAATGCTCTTTGTAGTGACAACACAGTCACAAACCATGTCATGGATCTTGATGGCATTTACCTCCTTAAGCATGAGTCTAATATTGTAAAAGGTGTAAGAGAGGTTTATTTTGAGCCACGGTTAAATGGTAATAGCCTATTGTGTTGGAGCAGGCATATCAACCAGACTGGCTTTGTCTCTGCTGGCTGTAGCTACCTAGGATGATTTGCTCATTGATGAGCAGGTCCAACAGCAGGATTGGAGGTGGGGAAGTGAGGCCAGGGTATAATGCTCAAGCCTGCTGTCTGGTAAACACTTTCTCCAACTAGACCCTACACCCTACGGTATCCATGACATTTCAGAACAGCTCCATTAGGTTTTAAATACACAGGTGTGTGTGTGTGGGGGGGGGGAGGAATAGAGGTTATGTGTGGGTTTACATGCACCTGTACAATGTGGGTGGATTTGGGTGCAGTGAGAATGTCCTTAGGACCTTCAGGGGCAGAGCACAGAGGTAGTACAGATTGGGAGTTGAAGAGTACCATACTCTAGTAGTGTAACTTTGGATATGTCATTATTATTAAGTACAACAATCCATGGGTGTGATGTCAGACTTGCTTAAGTCCAATTGCATTGCCTGACTGAGCAATTGAATTGAGTTCATATTGGCCACATGAAAGCTTAAGGAACTGTTCCTAGAAACTTGCGATGTTACATAGAGCCCCTCTGCTTCTGTAGTGCACGCTTTAGAAGGGAAATCACTGTCCTGTAATTCACTGTGATTTACTGTGTTTTAGAGACGTGGTATATAGACTTACAGAGTTAGAGGTTTGAAATCTTTTTTTGGTTGTAGAAGATAGTTTTGTTTACGACAGTGTTTTTGGTTTGGCATTTAAAAGGCAGTTGATAGTTTATTGGAAAATGACTTGTTGAAATCGTCTTGAAATTGTAGTAAATTATTATTTTTAACTTAGTAGATAGAATTGTCATAGTTTTTGTCCCTTTGATGCAAACCTAGACTTTCCTGGGAAGAGGAACTCTCAATTGAGGAGGTGCCTCCGTCAGATTGTCCTGTAGGCTTATCTGTGAGGTGTTGTCTTAATTGCTTATTGATGTAGCAGGGTACAGCCCACTATGGGTAGTACCATCCTTATGCTTCATAAAAAAGCTAGCCACGCAAACCAGAAGGAACAAGCGGGTAAGCAGGTTTCTCAGTGGTCTCTGCCTCAGTTCCCACTTCCAGGTTCCTGCTCTGCTTCCCTCAGTGACAGCTTATGACCTGGGAGTTGTGAGCTGAAATGAACCCTTTTCTCCCCAAGTTGGTTTTCCTCAGGGTCTTAGCAAAACAACACAAAGCAAACTGGGACAAAACTTTTTCTGCTCCATTATCTTGCCTCTATTTACATCACAAATAACGGGAGAAGAACATTATTGGTATTGATTTCTTAATTTGTAAAGGTGATTGTCAATACTGTCAACTAGAAAGCCAAAATGAAATTCTGCTGTTGATCAAATTGTGACTCACTAGTCTGACTGAAAGTTGCAAGACTAGTTATTGGGAGAAAATATAGTACGTAGCACCGTTAATAGAGTAACTGAAATTAATAAGTAATTGAATAACTCATTACAACTTGCAAATACTGAAAACATATTTCTGACTTGATATTTGATTATATGACTTGTTTATTTTTATTTGGAAAACATCTGGATTTTATTTTTCAAATTATGAATCTCATCTTTAAAGCAAAAAGCCCTGGTGATAACCCCCCAGTGTTTCCTTCATCCCATCTTTACTGTTTCTCAGATTCAGAGTGGCTTATAAAAGGCACACTGGATTTATTTCCCTCCCATGAGTTGCTTTGTTTCTTTAATCTAAGTTTTGGAACAGGCTAGTGAAATAATTGCTAATCTCCCCTCTCCACCTTCAGGACAGGGGTCAACACTCATCCAGAGAAAACATTGCCTTAGCCATCTCGGGTTAGAGAAATAAGCCATGCAGAAATAAAAAGTTGAGTCAATTAGCCCCAAAGAGGATGCATCTAAGCTAGCAGGGGTTTCACTTTTGAAGTTGGTTGGCTAGTGGCATTCTGTGCTGTTAGAATGTTCACACAGCTCTGGTTTGCCTACACAGTTTTGCTACTATTGTTAGTAAGACATAGGAAACAAAATGTACCTAGCTGTGGTGGCCTGTGTCTGTAAACCTAGTACTTGAAAGATTGGGTGGGAAGATCAGCCTGGGATGTATAGTGAAATCCTGCCTCAAAAAGCAAAAACAGAATGACAAAAACACAGATAGTGTGTGTGTGTGTGTGTGTGTGTGTGTGTGTGTGTGTTTGTGGTGTATGTATGTTTGTATATATAATATATATATATCCACTAAAAGAATGCCTAATTAAGTGCAAAACTGCTATTAACCTATCAAATACAAAGTATGCATGATGCAGAATTAGTGTATTCCTTTCTTTATACCAACTATTGGACCTAGGTAGTGAGTGCTATTCACAGAAACACTACTTGCTAACCAGGGAACCTTGCTTAGCTTTTGCAGCCTTTCTCTGGAGGGCTGTGATGGAGTTTGTATCTCATGCTATTGATGGTTTTTCTTCAGAGGAAAAGTAGTTGTCTTATTCTCCCAGCCCTTCCTCATTCTTAATACTCCACATTATGCTTAGGCCCTTTATATGCATCCTTAAGACACTTCTGTGCCTCACATTCAGATATTAGTTCAACTATGACTGTCTTGCTCTGGCCCCAGTGTGCACATGACTGGTTCATGTTAAGAGCTTGGAAGAGAATTGCCTTGTGCTTCCAGATGGATTACAGTCCTTTGGTAATTATCAGCTACCGTTTAGTGCTGTTTAACCTTCTGAAGGGCTTCCAGAGTGACAACGGTAACCATGCATAGGACTACAGCTACCTGGATGGGCCACAAAAGTATATCGTCTTTCATGAAGCTTTGATTTATTTTAGCATTTGATGGTGTTGAGGGACATGCCCTCTTGATTTTAGAAGCGTAGCATCGTTGCACAGCTATCTACCAAGGAGCATGATTCATTAACTTCATTTAATTCTGAATTTCCAGTGAGAGCTTAGACAGGACTTTCCAGCACAGGCTTCTAAATGATTTCACATTTCTCATATCCAAACTTTTAAGTGAGGAAATTGAACTAAATGTTTACCTCATTGCTGTCCAATCCATTACCTGCTTTCTTCTGGCACTGGAGTGGCTAACTTGTCAACCAGTGAAGATGTATGAATATTTGTTTATGGCATTGGTCTTTGTGTCATGTGTCATCTGCCCTGTTTTGCGTTAAGCTTATTCTGTATAACAGAAACTATGAAGGATGCAGAAGAAGCATAATATGATTTTCTAGTTTTTTTGTTTGTTTGCTTGCTTGCTTGCCTAAATTCTGGGTGTTTTGACTGAATATGCCACCAAATGGTAAATAAAACAAAATAAAGTATGCTAATTTCTTTTGTTTTGAGCACTTTCTGGTTGTTGATTTTTCTTCCTAACTGTTGAGGTTGTTCATGTATGGAAGGGTTTCCCACATCTTGAAAGCTTTAGCCCAGCATGAACATCACTGTGATTCTCTCCCTCAGAGCTCTCAGGGACATGTATCTGTATCGGCTGAGCCCATTCTCTTCAGCCCTTCAACCTTCTCTGCTGGGCTGGAAAGCACATCCCCTGCCATGTTTGGTGAGGAGGGATTTGCTTCACACTAGGAAGTGCTTTTGTGAAACACAGAGAAGAACTTCTGTATCCTATTGTATGGGTGTCTTTCTGCCTCTCCTGAATAAGAAGGGAGGCAGCAGTTAGGAGTCAGGTCTCATAGCAGGATGTTGTGGCTTGGGCTGTGTGGTGACTTTTCGTGTGGTCCATTGATGCTTAGGACTCTGTGCAGGGAATGTGGAGCCAAGTTCCCTTGGCAGTGGAAAGAAAGCAAAGAGAGAGAGAGAGGCCTTGTTGATTGTACCATTGAGTCTCCTGAGAAATATGGTAATGATATAGATTTACAGTACTGCAAAAGTAGTCTTCTAAGTTTTATATATAGATCTATATATATAGTATGTAGGTGATAACCAATGATATGCACATTTTAATGATTCATGCAGCTAGAAGATTTTGTGTTATCTGTCTCCGTGCCCCCCCCCCCCAGACAGATTCTCCAAAAGGTAATCTAGGCTGATTTTATTTAGATTTGCTAGATAACTAAACATGACTATAAATTCCTATCCTCCCAAGTGCTGGGATTACAAGTATGCACTACCACGCCTAGTTAGAAGAGAGGATTTTGAATGTTCTCATCACAAGAAATGTGAATTAGTTGAGATGAATATCCTGAGACTTTATATGTGTATATAATAGTTTCATTCAAGAAGCCATGCAGTTTCTTGGGAACTGTACAGTTTCAGTAAACATTTCAGTAAAACTTCTTCCCTGTCCCCTCTTCTCTCACCCCCTGTCTCATGATAATGAGATAGTTATTTTTCTATGCATGATATTACCCAATCTAAGAGTCCTGAGTCAGTGTACTTCTCCCTTCATTGCTTCCTTACCTGCTCTGCAATGGACCCGCCAGCGATTGCCAATGATGTAGTACTCTTTTGGGTTTTGTTCAAGGATAGGGCTGCTTCTGGATGTACAAAGCACACATTACAGGTGAATCTACAGGCCACAGACTGGGTTTATGGTTAGAGTTTGATGGCTTTCAACTTTGTAGGATAAATCTTGTAGCACATGTCTTTCATGCTTTGTATTTATCGCATTCTTTCGCCAAATTCGGCTGTTTTAGTGCCAATTTAAACATCACAATGCCACTGGAAATCCTAGCAAAGCTCTGACCTCTTATAAACTAGATGAGTGGGGAGCAATGCAAATGGCCCTTCCATTCGTGGACACCCTTGGTTAATACAGGGCTCCTTAGTAAGGAATAGTCACTTGAATGCAGGCCCTTCAGCTTTGGGTGTTGAAAGAAACGCATGAGTGCTTATCAGAAATGGAGTTTACACTTGATCCTAGCCAAAGTCTGAGAAGCTGTTCAGAAATGGATTGTTTAAACGGATACAAATCATTCTGGATATTCAAGGATTTTTTTTTTCCTCCATGTTCATTGAGAACTGGAGAGCCTCAGAAAGAGGAAACTAAGGCTATCTCACTGTAAGAAAGTGACAAGTTGACTAGTGTGTAAACAATGGACCTTATTTCTCCCATTCTGAAGATAGGAAAGTTCAAGATCAGACATCCACAGCTGATCTCTGGAGAGAGCCCACTTTCTAGTTCCAGGATGATGCCTTCACACTGTGTCTTCCCATAGTAGAAAGAACAAGCCTTTTGAGGCCTCTCTTTCATTAAGACATTAATCTTGTCCATCTATCTGAAGCCCTATCTCCACACTCTGTCACAGTTAGGAGAGCATTTCAATCTATAGTGGAACTGAGAGCACAAATCCTCAGAGCATCCTAAGAGGCTTATCTAGGAAGACAAGCTGAGAAGGGCAGGAAACTGTCACGGTGCAGAGACAGCTTCCTTCTTCCTAATTCAGATTCCTTGCTATTGCTCTGGTACATTGCTTAATCTACCCTGTGAGTGATGGAGAGGGGCACCACACCTGCAGGGCCCCCTCTAATGTCTGTTTGCTTTGGTAATTTCATAATGGTGTTCATTCTTAGTGACTATCGTGACAGTTAATTCCATCAAGCTCCTTCCAATTAATTCAGGATGAAAGATAACAGCCATGTTAATACAAAAGTGGTATTCATTCGGAGACTGGGGTGGGAGGGGGGAGGTTGATTATTGATCAGAACCTCTACATTTCTTTAACATTGAAATGTTTGTTTATCACTAGAAGTGCTGTTTTGGGTATGTGGAAACTTTTCAAAATTCAGAGAGATACACACAGAAGAAAACCTAGATTTTTCCGCAACTCCTTTAGATGAAAATTATATTATTTTATTTTTCAGCCTTGTAATGTATTTTTTATATAAATACATATAATAAATAACTTGAAAAACATCTATAAGTTTAAGTAAACACAGCATATAGCTTTACATCTTGGTTTTCAGACTCAATTGCTTATTTCCACTGATGTAGTATAGTTTTCACTTTAAAGCAAGCAATTTGTTGAATGTATTTATGCATTAATGTTCGTAGTATATATACTTTGAGAATAGTTTCACAGCTTTAGATGTAAATTGCCATGTTCTTCCTTACACTCTGCAAGCAATTTTGTTGTTTTTTTTCACTTCATTCATCTTCCCATCAAGTGAATATTTTTCTATTTAATAGAAGAAAAGTTATTTTTCTCTTATTATTTTTTTTTAAAGATTTTATTTCTTTATTATGTATACAATGTTCTGTCTGCATGTATGCCTGCAGGCCAGAAGAGGGCACCAGATCTCATTATAGATGGTTATGAGCCACCATGTGGTTGCTGGGAATTGAACTCAGGACCTCTGGAAGAGCAGCCAGTGCTCTTAACCTCTGAGCCATCTCTCCAGCCCTTCTCTTATTATTTTTAAATAAAGATAAATGTATGTGTGGATCTCCTTCAAAAGTTTTAGAATAAATTGTGTGAGATTAAAAGGGCAGGCGGAGGGAAAGAAAGTGTCAAAATGTGAAACACATCCAAGATTACATGCTACCTTGCTTTGACTGTGTGTAAAGAGTAGAAAGAAATAATCTCAGTAAATGTTAAGCAAAATTCGTTGATTTATAACAGCAGTTATAAAATTTCAAAAACTGCCCACTCACTCTAAAATATTAACATCAAATAGGATGGTACATGAAATGATTATAAATTCTGCTTTTAGGACTTGGAGAAACAATATATTGATTGTTATTTTCAATGTTGCAACTGTGGGAACATTTGGGATTTTTTTTTTTTTTACATATTACCAGTGGTGAAATGAAGTGTTCCAATTGAAAACAACAAATACAAAATACAAAAGTAACTATCTGTGTAGATAGCCACAGCCTGCCGTCACTGACCTTCAGCATTTGCACTGTCTCTTTGCTTTTCTCTTTAGGACATCCAGGCAGAAATTGATGCCCACAATGACATATTCAAAAGCATCGATGGAAACAGGCAGAAGATGGTGAAAGCTTTGGGAAATTCTGAGGAGGCGACAATGCTCCAGCATCGGCTAGATGACATGAACCAAAGGTGGAATGACTTGAAAGCAAAATCTGCTAGCATCAGGTCAGAACACTCAATATCAAAATGAAATGCGTGTGTGTGCGTGCGCGTGCACGAGCATGAACATGCTTATATTCATGTGGGCATGTATTTTTTTTGTGTATCAAAAAGAGAAACGACAGTCTATCATCAATACAACTCTATCAGAATTCAAGATTGAAATCCAAAGTCTATTTTCTTGGCAGTTTGGACTAAAGCTGTACTTAACAGTAGCGGACTTAACCATGGATGAGTTCCTGGGTCTAATCCTCAGCAGTGCCAAAAGAATCAATAACTAATTAAATGTTTCTGCCTCATTTATACACCCAGTGTTCTCTGCTTTTCGTCCCAGGTTATTTACAGATACTCACGTGTTAAACTTACAGCAGTAATGATGATAATGTCACTGACACTTGCTAATTGCCAAGTGTTTGCCATTATATGTCTTATACTGTGTTAGGATCATTAGAGCCATTACTATCTACCTGTGTATCTGTCTATGTGTCCATATATTTATCTGCCTACCTATTTATAATCTATCTGAGACAAGGTTTCACTATGTAGTACTGGCTGACCTAAAACTATATAGACCAGACTGACCTTGAACTCACAGAAATCTTCCTGCTTTTACCTGTTAAGTGCTGGAATTTAAGACATACACTTTTTAAAGAGAAGACATCCTATAGCCCAGGCCGATCTTGAGTTTGTTGTGTAGACAAGGTTGGCCTTTAATGCTTTGTTAAAAACAAAAGCCAAACCTTTATCTTTATTATGTGAATGTATAAGATGTTTGTAAATCATATACATCATGTGCGTAGCAGCCCATGGAGGCAGAAGAGGACATTGGATCTCCTAGAGCTGGAATTTCAGGCAACTGTGAACTGCCATGTAGATATTGGGAACCAACCTGGGTCCTCTGCAAGAGCTGTAGGTGCTCCTAACTTGTGAACTATCTCTGTGTAGGCCCTGGCTTTTAACTCTTCTTCATCTTTTATTCACAGAGTTTTGAGATTGCATATAAGCACCATCATGCCCATTTAGAATAATTACTTTCTTTAGTAGTCTTGCACTGTGTACTAATCTATCCATCACTGTATGTATAGTAGTTGAGCTCACACATCTAACTATATTACTTAATTTATGCTGTATAGATCTTATGGTAGCTCAGAATGTGACTCTGCTGTTAAGTGCCACATAACTGCATGAAAAAAAATTCTCAGTGAAGTGGATGGTCAGTTTTTTATATGACAAAACAGAAATTTAGCCAATATGAGGATTGAGCTAATAAGATATAAGCTAGGATTTGAATGTAGATTTTTTTTAAACCTCAGTATTGAACTTCTTATGCCTCACCAAGTTTCTTTGTCCAATTTCAAAATGTATTTGTTGAGATTAATTGCCTCCTATAGACACTTAAATGGAAAAGTGATGATTTATCTCTGCATTGAGTGAGAGTGAAATTCAGTTAAATACGGATTTCAGGATCAGGATTCAGTTAAACATGGACCTTAGGTTCAGGAATCTGACAAGGAAACATCATTCACAAATTACTCAGAGTAACAGAAGAGTACAATCATTGGAATTCAAGCATGTTTTAAGGCTATATTCAGTAGATGATGGACAGTTTCTAATTGGCAATAAGTTAAGGGGATACTGATAGAAGAACATATTAGTGAGAGTGATAATTTCAAAGAGAAATGTTGATAAAAGCTTTAAATTCAATTGTATCATGTGTTGAATATGCATAACCTTAAAACCAAGTGGCCGTGAATTTGATTCTTGTACTTTACTGTTTATTTTCTGATCTTGGACAAGTTACTTCACCCCTGTGAACTTTGCCAAATTGTACTACCAGTGTCCAGCACACTTGATCGTCTGGAAGACGAAGTAGAATGTTCTGATAGTTTCTCAGTCTCAGAGACTGGTAAAAGTAGACTCTAGGCTGCTTTTCATACACAATGCTGTGTGAGTTGATCTGCTTTGGTTGGTATTGGGATCCATGCAGTGACTGCCTAAGAACAGAAATCTTCCACTATTATTTGTCATGAATGATTTTTCTTAAGAGTAAAATTAGCTAACAGAAGAAGAAGAAGAAGAAGAAGAAGAAGAAGAAGAAGAAGAAGAAGAAGAAGAA
>CAJQZJ010033539.1:4056356-4072255 GCA_907164525.1 Lophiomys imhausi | reverse complement strand
AAGAAGAAGAAGAAGAAGAAGAAGAAGAAGAAGAAGAAGAAGAAGAAACTTAGATTAGACCTAACTGCTGCCCCATACATAGATAGATGATAGGCAACTTGGTCTTCATACAGATCACTTAGCAGGGGTAGGGGGCAGTCTCTGTCATGGACTCTGTTGCTTGTTAGTGGGTCACCTTACCCTAGCTGGGCTGCCATGTCGGGCCTCAGAGCAAAGGAAGCTCTTAGCCCTCATGTGAATGATAAACTGAGGGGGCCTGAGATAGGGGGACCTTCTCACCAGAGGAGAAGGAAAGGAGGGAGGGCGGAAGAGAGTGGGAGGGAAGGGATAAGGGAAGGAAGGGACTGTGATGGAGATTTAATTTGAATAAATAAATAGATAATGAGGGGGAAAAAGAGAATAAAAGTAGCATATCCTGAAACATTTGAGTTCTTCTCGGTTTCATAGGTAAAAACTTACAAGCCCTCTATATCTTAAGAAGGATGAGATGTGGCATGCTGTGATTTCTTCTCTCTATAGTTCCAGTTGGAATTTATGTCTGCATCAGTCACCTATTCTGTTTGTGCTAGAAGTGGAAGCCCAAGCTTTACGTATGCTATGCAGATGTTATGTTTGCATCTATCTTGACTTACTTGTGTTTTTCATGATTAGATATGTGTAACTAAAGATGAAAGAACTTTTCATTTTTATCTTCAGATATGTTAAAAAATAAATCATATATCATTTACAAATTTATATGAGATAAACTGGTTTATTTTTCTCAAGATTGAGCTGTCCTTCACAGAGGAAGCATTGCTTAGAAAGAAATGGAACAAGGCAGTTTTGGGGAGCATTACACTTATGAGAGACACTGTCTTCAAATGATGGTGTTGCCATGCAATAGTTATGTTATAGTGGGTAAGTTATTGACCTATGTTTGTGCCTCAGCTTCCTTGTATGTGAATTGAGGGTAATTTCCTTAATAGGGTTGCTATGAATGTTTCATTTAACCCATACAAAGTATCTACAGGAAGTTTTTATTAGTAGTATTATTAATTATTATTATTATTGTTATTATTATTTGTTACTACTTTGTTTGGCACTACTTAATTCAGAAGACTTAGAAATTCTTCTCTTCCCCCAACCCTTTTCATATCTTAGGCTCTAGTTTAGAAAATGTTCAAGGAATTCACCAGCAAGTAGTGTCCCTCTTTCCTGGCTGGATTCTGAACAAATGTGAAAGAAAAGTGGATTCCACTGGCATCCGTAAGAATAAATACCTTAAACTAAAAAAAAAAAAAAAAAAAAAAAAAAAGAAGGGAAGAGGAGGGGGGGGGTGGGGGGGGGGGGGGGGGAAGGGGGGGACTGGAGGGGGGAGTAGGGAGGGGATTGTGATTAAGATGTAACTTGAAGAAATAAAAAATAAATTATTAAAAAAAAAAGAATTCTAATGCCGTGGAATGATTGACAGAAGCTAGGTGAAAAGAGATGTCTTAGAGCTTAGATTGTTAAATCAACCCTATACTGATTCAGAATTCCCAGCAGTCAGCACCCAAGGTTGCTTTCCAAGTGATGGAAACTTTGCCGTACGTTCAAGAGTGGGAAAAAAAATATCTCTGCAGATTTATTGTACAACAAAATTCCTCTCTGGGCCAGTCTACATTTGGCCCCGCCTCCTTCATTATACATGCAAATCATTTGGGCGGAGTTGCTGTTCAGATCACTTCTCAGCTCTCTGGCCTTTGGAGTCCAGCCTGGTTCTCACATTGTCTTTCGTTGGTATCAAACTCTGATGTCTTTAATATTTCTGCATACTCTTCCACCACTCTTCCCTGTAATTACTTGAAAATTGACTTTTCTCTTAATTGCCTACTTTACTTGAAATGATCTTTAGTAGTGGTTAATTTTCTCCGTTTTCCTTGCCTAGAAGCCAGTGGGAATACCCTGACTATTAAGCCTGGTGTGGACAGCAAACATTATAATGGTTAGTCATAAACTGGCCTTGGAGGACAGTCTGAAAAAGGAGCCCTGTCACATAGAAATGAGTGGCTAATTGGCAGCCTCATGTGGCAACTCCAACATCTCTTCCTTATCTCTCAACATTTTTTTTCCTTTGGAAAGAAATGCATCTATATTTCTGCCCTTTCCTGTTTCCTTGACATGAACATACTACTTCCTTCTATCCTTTGCCCTCAGCTCTCGTTCTTGATAGAAATATCCACACCCATACTTTTTTTTTTTTTCCTGAGACTGGAACTTGCTGTGAAGACCAGTCTGGCCTTGAACTCAGAGATTCGCCTGTCTCTGCCTCTTGAGTGATGGGATTAAAGGTGTGTGCCACCACCACCTAGCAATAACTTTTTGTATTTTAGTTTTCAAGTTTCTCTTTGCACTATCTGTGGAAGTTTTTGGCCCTGTTCTATTATTAAGTTTCATAGACCTGCTTATCCTGGGCCTCTGTTGATTACATGTTATCTTTGCATCCCTGAGATGCTTGGTGCCCAGGGGACCAAGAGCAGCCTGTTCTCCAGAGCAAGTACCTTATTTGGGTGGGTCCCACTTGGCCAGGTGAATTCCTCAGAGATGGACTCTGGTTAAATCAAATCAGTCTTATGAGCAGCATTATCAATAACACATTCTCAAGTGAAAGTGATGGACTTTTTTTCAGCGGGGCCCCTTTCTTGCTTAGCTGTTTCTGTACTGCAGCCATTTATCTACTATTAGATAACTTTGTGATTTTTTTCTTATCAAATATATTTATAATTAAACTACCTTACTCTAGCCACCTGCAGTGTATTAAAAATGTAAATATTCCAATAGGTTTTTTCTTTTTATTCATTGATTTAAAAATTTTCAGACAAGCCGGGCATGGTGGCTCACGCCTTTAATCCCAGCACTTGGGAGGCAGAGGCAGGTGGATCTCTGTGAGTTCGAGGCCAGCCTGGTCTACAAAGCAAGTCCAGGACAGCCAGGGCTGTTACACAGAGAAACCCTGTCTCGAAAAACCAAAAAAAAAAAAAATTTTTTTTCAGACAATATATTTTGATCATATTCTTTTTTTTCTCCCCCAAGTCTGCTCAGGTCACCTGAAACTTCTTCCAGGATTTTCAATGATGGATTGTTTAATTTCTGCCTTAGTTTGGTTTTCTATTGCTCTAATAAAAGCAACTGGGGGAGGAAAGGGTTTATTTCACTCAAATGTCAACATCACAGTCTCTCACAGAAGGAAGTCTATGAGGGCAGGAACTCGAGGCAGGAACTGAAGTGGAGATTGTGGGGGAGCCTGGGTTCTGGCATGGACAGCTTTCTTTTACGACTGTGGAGCACAAGGGTGGCACCACCCACAGTGAGCTGGGCCTTTCCACCCCAATGATTAATCAAGACAGTACCTCCATAGACTTGCCTACAGGCCAGAATTATGGAGGCATTTTGTCAACCTTTTCCACCCAGCCTGGAGTTCTTTGTAGGACATTCAAGTCAAAGCCAGGCCTTGCATTTACTCCCCAGCTGAACTTCCTCTTCTACTTCTGTTCACACTGATATAATACCCATTCCCTCCCTCCCTCCTCCCTCCCTCCCTTCCTCCCTCCCACCCTCCCTTTCTGTGTGTGTATGTGTGCTCATGACCATGTGTCTTTTCAGATGCATCTGCATGTAGGTACACATGTATAGATGCCAGAGATCAATCTTGCATATCTTCCTCTAACGCTCTCCACATTATTATTATTATTGTTATTATTATTATTTTAAGGCAGATTCACTCATTCTCTGAGGATGAGGCAGTTTGATGACCCCTGCTCCTCTGAGTAGAGAATATTTGTGGATTCTGTATTTCAAATAGCGTTTAGGTTGATATTACCACGATGGAGGATGTTTCCTTTTGTTTGTTCTCCTTAGAAAGTGAATATCTGCTGCTTATTGAATTTTTTGCATATAATTTACTCTTAATTACTTATATAGACATTAATACCTTGACCATGGTGTGGTCACTGGAACAACTAGCTTAAGTATTACTTTAAACTCTCTTTGGATGACCATGATTGAGCCTTTTAAATACTAAAATTCACTGTACTGAATATGCTTTAGCATCTTAAATACAAGGCATAGCAATATATATATATATATATATACAGATGAATGTATATGTATATATATGTATATATATAGTCAGCACACAATGAGTAACTTGAAGACTTAACATTTCATTTATGAAAATAGGCTCTTAAGGTTGCTGGCAGTATTTTATGATCAGTTGTAAAACCTAGTTGGAATTATACTAATAAATTCAAGATTGAATGGCATGACTTACATTTTAAAATTAAATTTATTTAATGTAAGATTATGTTAATTAAATATCCACTTATCAGCTTAATGATGTTTAATATAGATCCATTCTAATATGAGGTTTCAAAGGCTGGGGAAGTTGTCAAGTGTAATGGAAACAGAGTTCAAAGATAAAACTCTATCTTGCATTTCTTTTATAAGCCTCTTAAATGTTTGGGGCACCGTTTTCCAGGTTTTTAGAGAAGATGAGCCTCTGCCATCATCTTTTATATTGCATGGTATCATGTTTTACAGTGCCATTCTTAACCTTAAGGAGTTGGTTTTGCTAACCACGTTATAAAACTGAAGTCTTTTCCTGAATGTAACAGAACAAGATTCTACTCTTTCATCATCACAGCATTTTCCAGTAGGGCTTTCTGGAATGACAGGAAGGAGTCCTATCAATCTGGTCACTCCATGACCCTCTCCATACCCAACAAGTGGCATACTGCTAGTGTAAATGGGAAACCGAATTGAAATCTTATTTATCTTAATGAACCTAAATGTACGTTCAATAGCTACACATCCCAGGTACAAGCCATATCAGATCAAAGCTTTGGGGTGTTCTTTAGAGGCTGAATTTTCAGGACTCCCTGTTTTGCTTGGTGAGTCTTCATATTCATTTTGAGAGCAGGAATAATGTTTTGAATGTTGTTACCTGTATATGTTACACTAGTTAAGTTTCTCTTATTGTAGCACAATTTAAATTAAGTAGGCTTCAAAATAAACTGAAAAGAAATCACATTTCTACCCAGAAGTACATTTCATTCTGCATAGTTGTTGTTTTTTTAAAATGCTACAGGAGGTAATATGTCTTTGCCTCCTCTTCAGCTATACACTTTAGGAGACTGACTCTGAAAAAGTATTTTGACTTGTGTCCCATATAGATAAGCAATTTATATTTTTCTGCCTTCTGGTGTTATTACCCAAAGCCTTCATTGGTTGAAGTCCACATTTTCCGAGGGCTGTCTAAGCCCTGTGACTGCTTCTGTGTTAGATTTCTTGTGTCTTGGGAGTGTATTTGGTGAACTTGAATTTCCCCTAATTTGACCTTATAATGTTGACAACTTGTCTTTTTGTTTATGCTTCGTGAACATTGGTTTATATTGATTACTGAAAATTGTTTTCCTCTTCCTGCTCTTTCTTCCCTCTTGCTCCAACCCCCCGTTTTTTTTCCTTTCCCTTTCCCTTTTTTTTGGATAAGGTCTTATGTATTACAGGCTGGCTTGGATCTCACTGTGTAGCTGAGAATGAAACTGAGATGTTGATTCTCCTACCTCTACCTCCCGAGTGCTGGGGTTACAGGCAGGCACCACCTTCCCTGGTTTTTGAGGTACTGGGGACCAAACCAGCACCACGTGCATGCTAAGCAAACACTCTACCAACTGATCTTTGTCCTTGGTCCCCAAACTAGTATCTTTTATTTTCTTTGTTGATACTTATATTCTGGAAAGTGGTATGATGACTTGTTTTATTATAATTTCTTTGAAAAAATCACTTCAGTGATATAAAACAGATAAGAGTGTGCATTGTATTCTGTAATTCTTTTTCTACCATGGTCAGTTGGTAAAGTGAGCCTTTGATGAATTCTTATCTTGCAACAAGCCTTTATATTATAATTTTTGGATAGCTAGTCATGTAAAAAGTTACAAAACACACAGCTTTGTAAAAACAGGTTTCATCTAGAAAGGTGTATCTGTGCAAAGCAGAATTCATTGTAGATATGATCTAAGATTAATACTGTAGTCAATGAAAGGGTCTTTTGTATTGCATATCTAACATATCCAAAGAGTGAACTGATACAAATAAGATACTATGAGAAGTCAGTCATTTATTGAAAAATGTTTCACAGATAATGAGTTAGATAAAGCAGTGTTTTTCCTGAAAATACCTGGAACATGTTGGTGACTTTCTATCTGTAGTATTGGTATATTTCAAGCTATAAAACGGCCATAGTCAATGATGAGAGACCACAACTAAGCCAAACACAAACATCTAGTTTCTCCTTTCAGAGCCTTCAACCTACTGGCCAGGGAAAGGCTTTCATCTTCAAAGATGAAAGAGCTTAAAACGAATCAGGAACACCAAAGGCTGCTATGGAAGCCGGTGCCTATGGTAGTTATCTGCTCAGCACAGAGGTGTTAATGTACTAGAGAATGAGCAGACTGGGTTTTCCAGGCAGAGATTCTGTCTGATGAGCTCAGCGTTTATTATGGAAAACAGAGGTGCGGAGAAGCGCACGGAGTCAATGCTTCCAAAGCAGAGGTTCGGAGAAGCGCACGGAGTCAATGCTTCCAAAACAGAGGTGCGGAGAAGCGCACGGAGTCAATGCTTCCGTTTTCGTTTCAAAGCTGCTTGCGCATCTCTTTGAAAAGTACTGTCCTCATTTATGCAGCTGTTCCTTCAGGGGCTGAATCCCCAAACACCGTAATACTCAGTGATCAATTCTAGTATTTCTGTGCAGTGAATAGAGTAATTGAGACAGACATTTGCGTGCTCTCCTGGAAGCATGTAGGACTGGATTATCAAGGAATATAATATGTAGCTTAGTTATTGATTGATGCTGAGGCTGCAGACACTGAAGATTCAGCATTAGATCTGAATAAGGAATTGGAGATGTACATAAGTGGTTTACTCAGGAGATACTCAGCACTTTTTGATTGAATGCGAACCTGTGATTTTTAGCTTTTTTTTCCACTTAAAAATGGTTGATAAGCAATTACAACAACCCTGTCAAGTATACATAATGCAATAAATACTTTGCATTATAGCTTATGACTACACAGGGATTTCAATTAGTAATAGGATTTAGCTGTGCTCATGACAAGAAAAATTGTTGTTTAGCAGGAAATCTTGCACCAAACGAATAGGAATATAGAAAAGCTGGAGCTTGAGTAGAACCAGGATCTTGTCAAAACACAGTTTTCTTAAGTGAGGCCAATCCTGGCATCTGTGGAAGAAACAGAAATGATAGTAAAAGAGGAAAAATGAAATGAATTTTGTTCTGTGTGTGTTTGCGTTTGTCCGGGTGCACATGTGTGTAAGTGCACAGAAAGCAGGAAGTTGAAGTCAAGGGTCTCCTTTGTTGTTCTCTACTTTATTAACTGAGTCAGGATCTTTAGAAAAAATGTGGCTAGCTTCCTTTGTCTCCCCAGTGCTGGTACTATATGGAGCCCCTGTGCCTGGCTGGATGTTTGATGTGGGTTCTGGACATCCTAAGTCCAGTTTTCACGTCTATCCAGCAAGCACTGTATCCACCGAGCTATCTCCCTTGCTCTAAGCTAAAATGAAGTTTAAGCTATCCAATTTTGAGATAATTATAAAACTGTTTGGACACGTTGAAGAGTTAAAAATCGCATTTTAGTATTTTATAGCAAACCTTTTGGAGTGGGACAGAGAATGTTCAAGTGTGAGTAGTTCGTTTATTAGCCAGGCGGCAATGCAGCTATGAAGAGATGGAAAGATAATTGGGCTTTGCACTAGCTATGTGAATGCAGGCGTGCGATATTTTAAAGAACCTAGTGCACCAGCTTTTCCTTTTGGCCAAGAATATTGGACAGTAGATTCTGGCTATTGTTGTGTGAGCTAGAGAGGAGCCAGAGGAACCTTGAACCAAGCTTTATGATAATCATCGGATGTGTATCCTTGGAAATAGCACCTAAATGTGACCCATGAGGCAATACTTTTTGTGTTACCTATAGCAAAACTGTTAGCTTTGAGTGGATCAGAGGTGCACAGGAAATTACTGACAGGTCTGAGTGACAACAGTGGCTGAGCCTGGAGGATTGCCTCCATGGCCTTGGTAAAGAATCAAATTGATGGAGATGTGTGGATCCTAATGCCAACATCATGGTAAAAGTGGTCTTAGAGGACATGGATGTATATTCTATGCAGCTGAAGCTCCCAAGATAAGTCCTGCCTCCACCTGTAAGTCTTTCCTTTGGAGGATGTTGGGTAATGAGGCTATGTGAATCTCCATCAATCTCAGCCCACTTGACTGGTCCCAGACAGACGAGGCGGTCCATCTGACCAGCAGAACACTAAGTCCACATTCATTGCTGTCTATCTTGGTACTGAAGTACCGAGAAAAGCTCAATTCCTTGAATGAATGGAGTTTCTCTAAGTGGTACATGTTTTTAAACTCAGCCCTTCTCTGGGTTCCAGGCTAGATGGATGGGCTTCTTCCCGGGTCTCAAAAAGAACAAGGAAGAATTTGCCCTCTGATTAATACAAAGGTTCTCAAAGGTTTTCACTTTTTCTAGAACTATAACCAAGTATTTTCTAAAATGGTCCTTGGTTATGAAGGTCATATGAAACAAAGATGCCACCGTGAAGTCAGAATACATATATGCATATGTGGCAGAGTGCTTAGCAAGTATATGTGTACATGTATGTGCATTCATGTGTGTATACGTAAGGAAATGTATAAAACACTGGTCAGTGACTTTTGTCCACTTGTCTCTGCTCACATGGCCATTTGGCACAGCGTTCTAGCCAACCTAAAGCTACGAAGCATCCTGGCTAAGTAACGACTTATGTGCTTCATAGTTTGTAGTAAATATTTCTAGTGTCCTGTAACAATTTACTTCATCGTGAGAAAAACTGAGGGCTAATTATTCCCTTTTCTTAAAAGATTAGTCAGTTTTTTGATTTATAGAAAATAAAATTTAAATACATATTTTTAAAAATAAAAGTTATGTAATAACCCGTGTCTTTCTCTCTCTTTCTTTTTTCCACTTCTCTTTTTTCCTTTTTTTTTTTTGAAACAAGGCCTTACTGTTTGTTTCCCTCTTGCCTAGATTTCTCTGTCTGTGTAGACTAGTCTGGTCCTGAACTCACAGAGGTCTGCCTGCCTCTGTCTCCCAGATGCTAGGATTAAAGGCGTGAGTCACCAACCAGGCTTCAAATAGTTTACATGCATCCCATTTCTCTTCTCCATCTTACTATGTATTTAGATAAAAATGAGAACATTATTTGAATCTTTGTGTTGTTTGTATAATATACATGAACTATCAGAACCTGATTTGTAATTTTAAGTATTTCACACATAGCTTGGATAACTTAGGGTTTTTTTTTTTTTTTTGAAATAACTCTTTCTTACTGGGTATGTTTTCTTTGCTATGAGTTAGTCTTCCCTTTTCTGGACGTGAACATTGTTTGATCATTATACAAGGTGATGGGACCACAGTATTGTGCATCGGTTTTAGTAATTGTAACTGGCAACTGACACTTCATCAAGTGCTTATCCTTGTCTGTCAGCAGGGCCCATTTGGAGGCCAGTGCTGAGAAGTGGAACAGGCTGCTGGCATCTCTTGAAGAACTGATCAAGTGGCTAAATATGAAAGACGAAGAGCTTAAGAAACAGATGCCCATTGGAGGGGATGTTCCTGCCTTACAGCTCCAGTATGACCACTGCAAGGTAAGTGTGCCATTTGTGTGAGTCTTTTTTTTAATTTAATTTTATTAAATAAATTAAATGAAGTTTTAGAAAACTTACCACAGTTTTCGCCCCCTCTTTGGCTTCTGGCTGTTATTTGGGCATTTTATTTAATTATATTCTTTGCTTCAATTTGTTTCATGTTCTGAGGTTTGTTCATTTTTTATCTAGACATTTTTATAGTGCAGCTATCTAAAGGAGAATATTGTTTCTCGTTTATTATGAACCTCACCTAACTTTCTGATTTATTTGGATATCAGTATATTGGGAAAAAAACTTTAAACTGCAAGTTATCCTTTATTTTTATGTATGCATGAATGTAAGGATGTATATGAATATATACATGTATTATAAAAATAAGATCTTGCTCTGTAGCCCAATCTGGCCTCAGATTCACCACTTAATCTAAGCTAAACTCAACCTTGCATTTGATCCTTTGGCTTCAGCCTCCCATTGCTAGTATTAGAAATGTGTTGCTGCTACACCTAACTGTAACTTAGTAAGTTCGGAAGTCTTGATGTCAGAAAGAGTTACAAAGTAGAACTGGGGCTGTAGTATGCCTTCGATTCCAACACTCAGAAGGCAGAAGCAAATGGAGCTCTCCAAGTTTGAGGCCAGCAAAAGGTGACATACTGAGACCTCATCTCAAATAAATGAATAAATTTATATAGATAAAATTGCAAAGTAGTTGTAAGGACATAGCCCAGCAGTAGAGCACTTGTTCAGTTTGCTAAAGGCTAAAACAGACAAACAAAACCTGAAACCATCTTCTTAATTTAAATAAAAGTGAAATCTGTATGGCAGAATTTAGTACTGGATGAAATGAAAATCGCAGTGTGAAACGAAGATCATTTTATGTTTTATTTTCCTAAACTTAGCTCTTTCTTTAAGTCACATTTTCTTCTGCACAGACACCCTTCTCTACACACACTTGCATCTTTTTTTTTAAAATGTTTATTTATTACTTCAGGTTACATCTCCATCACCGTGCCCTCTTTCCACCCCTCCCTGTCCCACCCTCCCACCCTCTACCCCCTATCCCTCCATCCCACTCCTCTGGAGTGGAGTGTCCCTACATATCAGTCCTCTGCCCCAGTTCAGCAGTCATATGAAGGTCAAGAGCCTCCTCATACACTGGGGACATACAAGGCAGCCCCACTAGGGCAAAGTGTCTCATTAACAGGTAACAAAGTCTATGTTCCTGTTCCTTTTTGTGCATTGGTTGTAGTACAGTTATTCTGTACTATACGGCTAAAATCTGATTATAAGTGAATAGATGCTATGTGCATCCTTCTGAGTCTGGATTAGCTCACTCAGGATGAGCTTCTCTAGTTCCATCCATTTGGCTGCAGATTGCATGATTTTGTTGTTTCTGATGGCTGAGTAGTATTCTATTGTGTAGATGTAGCACAGTTTTTTTTTTTTTTTTAATCCATTCCTTGGTTGAAGCACATTTGGGTTTTTTCCAGTTTCTAGCTGTTACAAATAAGGCTGCTATGAACACAGATGAGGGAACGTCCCTGTGGTTTGGTGATGAATCCTTTGAATGTATACCCAGAAGTGGTATGGCTGGTTCTTTTTTTTTTTTTTTTGTTTTTTCGAGACAAATGGCTGGTTTTTTTTTTTTTTTTTTTTTTTTTTTTTTGGTTTTTCGAGACAGGGTTTCTCTGTGTATCCTTGGCTGTCCTGGACTCATTTTGTAGACCAGGCTGGCCTCAAACTCACAAAGATCCGCCTGCCTCTGCCTCCCAAGTGCTGGGATTAAAGGCGTGCGCCACCACCGCCCGGCAAATGGCTGGTTCTTGAGGTAGAGATATTCCAAGTTTTCTAAGATATTGCCAGACTGATTTCCATAGTGGTTGTACCAGCTTACACTCCCACCAGCAATGGAGGAGTGTTCCCCTTTCTCCACAAAATCACCAGCATGTGCTGTCATTTGAGTTTTTAATCTTAGCCATTCTGACAGGTGTGAGATGGAATCTCAGAGTTGTCTTGAGTTGCATTTCTCTGCTGATTAAGGATGCTGAGCATTTCTGCAAGTGTCTCTCAGCCATTAGGGATTCCTCCTTTGTGAATTCTCTGTTTAGCTCTGTTTCCCATTTTTTGATTGGATTATTTGGTTTCTTGGCATTTAATTTCTTGATTTCTTTGTAAATTATGGATATTAGCTCTCTGTCAGATGTGGGTTTTTTCCCAATCTGTAGATTGCCGTTTTGTTCGAATGACAGTGTCTTTTACCTTACAGAAGCTTTTTAGTTTCATGAGGTCCCATTTATTCACACTTGTATTTTTAATCTTATGAATGAACAATTAATCCTGAAATGTCATCTGACATGTCTCTTAGCCCTCATGTTTTAAAATATCTTTGCCTAGTCTAAGTTCCATTAATTTATTTATATCCTTTTATACTATGCTCTCTTACATTACATATCATTTAGTTCTATTGTATTTTTCCTACTCACATGCAGTATGAATTCTCATTCTAAGTCTGTGCATTTTAGTACAACATTATGTGCCTGTTCCCAATTGAAAGATGAATACTACTATATGCTGCTTGGGGAAGATAGTATCTTTTAATAAGATGTTCTAACAGATATTGATAGGACCTTGAGTTTTATTTTATTTTGACCGTTGTGCTAAGTGAATAAAATTACTATTTCAGTGGAAAATGAACATGATGGAGAGATAACTCTGAGATAGAAAGACAGAGACATTGTTGGTCTATAGAACAGCAATAAAAGTGGATTTTAAGTTAGTGACTTTTATAGAAAAAAATCACAGTTTTCTCCCCTCAACCCCTCTTTCTTGTTGTTTGAGACAGAGTCTCTATGTAGTCCTGGAATTTGCTATGTAGACCTGGCTGGCACCAAACTCACATAGATCCTCCTGTCTTTGCCTCCTGATTGCTGGGATTAAATATGTGCTCTTCCATGCCTGGCTGTCCTTGTATTGTTCCAATTTTCTTCTGTATTATGATTATTTCCTTTCTGTGGGTCAGGTGTTGGTGAGAAAAATCAAGTAATACCCAAGCTGTTCTAATAGTTAGTGTTCTGTGTGTGCAATAAATCCTGACCATGCCTCACTAGCTTTGAATAAAAACTCAAGTCTTAGGTATGAAGTTATTTTCCTCACAGAAGCCTGGCCTCATTACAACAAAGTTCCTGTTGGCCCTCCCACCCCATTCTGACAGTTTTCTTATCTGTGCCTCCCAGTGGTGTTGCCTACGTTAAGGACTTATTTTGTTCTTTCAGCCTTGCATGAGTTACTCTGTTTTAACTCTTTAGCGTGGGCTTTGTGAGATCAAGATAATTCTGATAAGGATGATGCTGATAATATTGTCAATTCCTTTACTCTGCAGGAGTTTATGAGTGACAGATACACTCTGGGTACTATTCTTGTCACGGATGAGTCAGCCCTGAACAAGAACCAATCTCTTGTAGCTGGGAGTGTTGCTCAGTAGCAGATTGCTTCCATCATTTGCAAGGCTCATGATTCATCCCAGGAGCACAGAAATAAAGATATGAAGATGTTGCAGAGATTCCCTCAGTGGTTAGGAGTACTTAGCCAGGTTTGCTGACTAGCACCCATCTGAATACTTACAACTTAACTGTAGTTCCAGGCTATCCGGTGCCATCTTCTGGCCTCCACAGGAACCAGACATTCATGGAGAATATATACACACATGCGCTTACACATATAAAATAAAAATTAATAAATCGGAAAAAATGAAAAATAACTAAAGACCCAGTTCTTGACTGAGATGTCATAACATTAAAAAGAATGAAGAGTATCTGGTTTCTGACTACATTTAAAAAGAGGGCACTTTAAACATTCGTTCTGGTCATGGTCATGTGTGTTGGACTACTGCCATGACCAGCACCATGCATATATTCATTCTCATGATTTTGCTTTGGTTTGTGCCCCATCTGCTCTATTCTCTCCAGTGTTGTGACTTTCCTGGCTTAAACTGAAGGGTGATGTTATAGTGGACTCACTACCCCCTTTTTATTATATACTTATCTTTACCTACTTTCTGATATGGGTAAAAAGTCATTAAAATGTTTAAGGACTAATGCTATATATAATAATACATTTCTGCTAAACTCATAATTAGTATTCATTTGTTGAGACAATAATTCATAGAGTTTAATAGAAACAAATCACCAGTTATCTACTTTGCTATAAAATATGCTCTGATATAGGGCAGTGTGCGTGGTTTAGGGTAAAGATTCTCTGTTGGTCATTGCTGATGTAAGAATATATTAACTGGCATCACATCAGGCTCTGCCCCTAGGAATTATACAGGAAGGAAAAAGTCAAGGGGAGAAATCAAGGCTTAAACCTGATTCTTCTATACTTTTCCTTTAGGTTGTGCCATTTGCTGTTGTGTTGTGAGTAGAGGTGTGACAACTAGGGGTGTGTTCATTCCTTCCTTGATGTGAGATACAAGAGTGCCAGATTGGAATCTGCTGGGGATCTGTGTTGACATGGGGTGCCGGGTGCACAGGAGTGGGTTAAGAAGGAGTGGCTGGCTGCTTTCGTGTGTGGTAGCATAGTGGCGAGGCATGTGAGCAGAGGCATTGCTTCTGAGGAGATGGTCGGAGAGCGGCTTGAGCCAGAAGAATACCTTCACTTCAGAGCCGGCTTTGTCACGGCCATCCTGGGTGACTCTTTGGACATTGTCACAAAATATAGCAAATTGGCTGGCTTTTAAAACATCTGTTACTTATTCCTTAGTGTTCTGAAAGCTGGAAATCCAAGATCAAGGTACTGAGAAATTTGGTGGTGACCTGCTCTAATTCAGAAACTATGTTTCTCTGTCCTTGCATGATGCGAAGGGCTCCTTCATAAGGGAGTGAATTCCAGGCTTCAGGCTTCCTCCCTCATGATCTAGTTCCCTCCCAAAGACTATGCCTCCTACCGCTACATTACTATAGCTTTGCAGTTAGGATCTCAGCATGTAGGTTTTAAGGAAACAAACATTCAAATCATGGTGAGTACTTTCACCTCTTATGTATAATTATTCCAAATGGACAATTTGAATGACAATAATTTAGAAAAATGTGAAGTGCCATAGGGCAGTGTATCATTTTATTCAATTATGTTTATTCTGTCAAACGCGTCTTTCTTTCCCAACAAACAAGAATAATTTTTAAAATTATGTAATTACACGTATCGTGCAGATGGGTATAATTATTATTAGTTTGCATTAATATAAATACACATGATTAGAATTAGAGCATAATCTTTATGCATTAGTACAATTACAAGCATAATTTAAAGAAATGTGTTACTTATTGGATTAGTTATTTTTTTGTCGAAGAAAAGTGACTCATTGGAGAAGGGGTTTGTTTTGATTCTCAGTTTCATGTCAGGGAAGAAATGACAGCATTCATAGTGGAATGAGTTGTTCCTACCCATGGCAGTGGTAACCATAAGCCACTTGGTCTGTCTCAGCAGATGAGGAAATTGCTCATTAGATTGTTCCTCTGTTGCTGCGATTAGACACTGAGGGGAGGAAAGGCTTACAGATTAAAATCTATCATCCATCCTTGGAAATCAGAACAGGAGGTCAATGCAGGAACCAGGAAGCAGGAACCGAAGCACAGACCGAGGAAGAATGCTGGTTACTGGATTGTTTCCTCTGGCTTGCTTGCTCAGCTCTCTTTCCTGTACAGCGCAGGCCCACCTGCTAGGGTAGGTAGTGGATCAGGACTTCTTCCTACATCAGCTAACAATTAAGAAAACAACCCACAGATGTGCCCACATGACAGTCTGGTGGAGGTGGTTTCTCCATTTAAGTTGCCAGGTTTTTCAAGTTAACAAACCAAGATTCTCCATCACACAGAGAGCTTGGGTCTGAAGTAGGGCTGTCCTGTGATGCTCCAGTCCTGCCACTGGCTTCTAGGAGCTCCCCAAATAGCACCGCCACCTGCTGACCAAGTGTCCAAGCACATGGCTGTATGTGGATGATGCACATTGAAATTCAGCAGAGTCAGCCAGGCAGTGGTGGCGCACGCCTTTAATCCCAGCACTTGGGAGGCAGAGGCAGGTGGATCTTTGCGAGTTCGAGGCCAGACTGGTCTACAAAGTGAGTCTAGGACAGCCAGGGCTACACAGAGAAACCCTGTCTCGAAAAACCAAAAAAAAAAAAAAAAAA
>CAJQZJ010033539.1:4033760-4055956 GCA_907164525.1 Lophiomys imhausi | reverse complement strand
ACTTCCCTGCTACCAAGTTTTGTCCTTTTTGGACAGCAGTCTGTCTGCAGTTGGTGCAAGGGGTTTTTTCATGCCAAGAGAAAGGCTTGCCACTAATTCAACCATCTTACAGTTGAGGTTCTTCGATGCTTATCTTCTACTTGGAGTAGAATAGGGGGTGCTGTCAGGCGCTGATATGTCTTGATATCAAAAAAAATCTTGATTTAAGATAACATCTTTGAATGCCATATTCTGCAGATCTCTAGGGGTTTTTGAAGATGCCCTATCCATCTCTTGTATTTAGATAAGCAAATGTTGCTTGTCTCTTAGCAACTTGATTACTGGGTAGTTTAGAGAATATCTGTGATAGACTGTCATAGTAGCTAACAAAGAGACATGTTTGCATGACTAGGAGTTTGTTTTAACTATCCTAGACCATTTTAGATGGTTGGTATCAAGAGGTCAGAGCGTCACATTTTATTTTTAAGTATCTCTAGGTATGATACCATTGGGAAGCATTACCTTTAAATTTGTATCAATATACAAAGATCTATTCAATTGTGGTTAAATATACTCTTAATTATGTATCAATATACCAAGATCAATGCCTATGTAGCCCAATATAATCCTAATATTACATCCATATGCAAGGGTCAATACCATTGTGGCCAACTATAATCTTAATTTTGTATCAATATACAAAGATCAATACCGATGTAATCCAATACAATCTTATTTTTGCACAATAAACAATGGTCAATACCACTTTAGCCAAATAAACTACTAATTTTGTATCAATATACAAAGGTATAAGGGCATATTCAATAATCTGCCCCTTCTTCTTGGACCTTCCTGTGCTATGTCTATATCTCATTTTTCTCAAGCCCATGCACTCCTACATAGGAGAGGAAGAAGGATACAGAAAAGGAAAAGTAGGATTTCCCTGGGGCTAACCTCCAAAACCCATTAAGACAGGACCATTTATCAGCTTGTAGTCTCTTCCCCTACATAACACAGTTTTCAGTTATCCTTCAAATAACCAAAAAGAAGGGCGGAGAAACACCCTCCCCACCCTCTGGGCATGGGACGTCGCTCTCTTAAAGTGACTTCCTGCTGATTTGGGTCGTAGTAGACCTGTTTGGGGCCCCAACCCAAATGGGAAAAATGATTAAAAATGTTAGTACACTCCTTTTATGTTCAGTCCTTCTGTTCTCAGCTGTTTAGTTGACCTAAGGGGTTTGTAGGCAGAAGCTGATCTTGCAGGTTTCACTGAGGTTCCTGTCGGGGCATTGTGTAGAGCTGAGCGGTCCCAGTGACATTGGATTGCTGTGGTGGTTGCAGGCCCCTGATGGAGACAGCTATTGAGGAAGTCTGCCAGGCAGAATCAACTGGGTCACTCGTCCTCCTTGGTGCCTGATTCTGCTCTCTGCTGAGGATTCCGCTGTCCAGCCATCCCCGGGCTCCCCTAATGGACGCTTCGATTCTCCAGGCGCCTCACCAAATGGGAGTTCCCGAATCCCGGTTTAGTGGCCTCCGTGTCTGTGAGAGATGGGGAGAGCCTTGCCCTGGGACTTTTAACAGTCCCTTGGGAGCTGTGAGTGTTCCCGGGGGGGGGGGGGGGGGGGGGTCTAGCCCCTCCGGGTTTTGCACAGTGCCCAATAACTCTGTGTTTTTTATGGCTGTTTTTTCCCCGGGTTCAGAATGCGTCAGTGTAGGTCGCCGCCATCTTCGCTCCCCCCGTACATAGTATTAACCTGTTGAATTATTTAAGCATCACATTCCAGATTTTACAGATTTGGTAGACAACATAATCACGTTATTTTTCTCATGTAAGTATATACTTAATTCCTTTAAATATTAAAATAAATAACTACCATTTAACTGTTAGTGTCTTGTAAAATGAGTGAAGATTGCTGAACATTCCCCTCAATAACTTTGATTATTATTATTATTATTTTGTCTCACTTTGACTTTGCAGAAGGTGGATGATTTATATGCAACTTCACTATCAACAGCATGTCATTCAGTCAATGATTTCTTGTAAAGCACCTACAGTGTGTATAGCGTTAACATGTAATGCCCTGACTTAACTTCAGTCAGATACTCAAAATTTGCCTACAGTTGCATATACAGTTTTTATTTTTTTTTATTTTATTTTATTTTTTTTAAAGATTATTTATTTATTGTGTATACATTGTTCTGTCTGCATGTACGCATTCACTCCAGAAGAGGGCACCCGATTTCATTGTAGATGGTTGTGAGCCACCATGTGGTTGCTGGGAATTGAACTCAGGACCTTTGGAAGAACAGCCAGTGTTCTTAACCTCTGAGCCACCTCTCCAGCCCGCATATACAGTTTTTAATATTCAATTTCTACTTTATTTTCACAGCAATGCAAATATTGAGTGATGCAGAGGTAATTATCAGAGCTCTAACACACTTTTCCCAATAAAATGCATGTTGGTTTTATAAAAGCAATTCAGCAAGAACGATTAAATGGCATGATTCAGGTATAATTTCCTGGTATGTGTCCTTTCCCTCAGGGTTACTTTGCCCTTTGCCTAACTCAATTTAATTTCTTATATCCAGACCTAATTATGTAAGAATCAGAACATTTGGGTCTTAAACCAAATTGCCAAGATACATAAGAAAATTTACTCATTAAAGGAACAGATTCTAATCTCCTTAAACCTCCATCAGGTGTGGTCACACACGTCTTTTTTCCCAGCACTCAGGAGCCAGAGGCAGATGGATCTCTGTGAATTTGAGGTCAGCCTGGTCTACATAGTGAGTTTCAGGCTGGCCAAGGCTGCGTAGTAAGACCCTTCCTCAAAAACCAACAAACTACAACAAAAACAAAATGTCAGCACCTCCTTGTTAAATTTAGGCTCTGTGCATTTGCACGCATGTGTGGTACAGTTCTCCTATTAATTTGATATTGCCTATAAAACTGTAATGTTGAGCTCTTGCTGTGTGTTATGAGGTTTTTCTGTGGAGTAAGTTGGTAATTTCCTAATTGGCTTGAGGAGTTCCAATGCATATATATTATGCACATATTTGTTGAGTGTAGTTGAGTATAAGTACTCAGAAAATCCATCCATCCTTCCTTCCTTCTGTCCTTCCTTCCTCCCTCCCTCCCTCCCTCCCCCTTCCCTCCCTCCCCCTTCCCTCCCTCCCCCCCCTTCCCTCCCTCCCCCTTCCCTCCCTTCCCTACCTTCGTCCTTCCCTCCCTCCCTCCCTCAGTCCCTTTCCTCCTTCCCTCCCTCCCTTCCCAACCCCCCTTTCTTCCCTCCCTCCCTCAGTCCCTTCCCTCCCTCCCTCCCTCCCTCCCTCCCTCCCTTCTTGTCTCTATTTCTTTTCTTTTTCTGTTTTTTGGAGACAAAGTCTTCTACTGGCTAGGGTGGCGGGCCAGTGAGCCTCAAGGTCCCATGTAGCTCCCCTTCCGTCCCAGGTTCTGAGAGTACAAGCATGTGCACCACCGTGCCTAGCTTTTAAAACATGGATTTAGGAGAGAAAACTTGGGTCCTCATGTGTGCAAGGGCATTGCAGGCACTTTACACTCAGAGCTATCTCCTCATCCCAATTTTCTAGAATTAAAAAGAAAACTTCTAAGGGCCCTGCTGAGCTTTGCAACCAGTCTGTTGGTAGAACAGTTACTCAAGTGGAGCATGAATCAGCAGCCTTCTGAGGGAGCCTTCCCTACTCCCTCCCAGTAACCATTCACTTGACTACAGGTGATCCTCTCTTCTGGGAGCAGTAGATGAAGCCTCACTCCCAAGAGCTGGGACTCAGAATATCCAAGTTCAGAGGGACAGGAAGCAGCTTAATATAGCTCTCAGTCTGGTGATGATCTGAAGAGTGAGAGCACACTTGGGTGAGAAATGGCCCTTTATGAATCCAACCAGCTGCTTCCTGGGGAACCACTTCTAGGATCTATGTTGCTTAGGGACGATTTCCTTTGTCTGGCCCCTCACTTCTTCTTTCAACTTCCATGTTGTGTCTGATGGTTAACATCCTGTATCAGGTACTAAGGACACATCAGTCACCAGAAGATCCGTATTTTCACAGGACTTATTGCCTGGCCGCAGGATTGGGCTTGGGAAGAAGTAACAATAGTCACTGTCAAGAGTCCAGTAGTAAGGACGTGGACACACAGCCAGGAAACAGAGATGCCTGACTTTGTGCTGTGGCTGATAAGGAATGTCTTCAGGAAACCCTGGAGTAGAGAGTCCAGGAAGTAAGAAGTCCTTAAAGAATGTTACCCAGATTACTGCAGTGAAAATCCCGCATGTTAGTGGTTGTGTTTTTCAGCATTCAATGGGATATGCTGCATTCCTCCCTGAAACCTGGTTCTCAACCTTCCTAATGCTGTGTCCCTTTAATACATTTCTTCATGTTGTGATGACCGCCCCCCACCATAAAATTACTTCATTGCTACTTCATAACTGAAATTTTCCTACTCGTACGTATCTTTATGTAGATACTTGTTTTCCGGTGGTCTTAGCCAACCCCTTTGAAAGAGTCCTTTGACCGCAAAGGAGTCATGATCCACAAGTTGAAAACTGCTGTTTTAGCATACTACTGAGAGTAAAGCTCAAAGAGAAGGAACTTCAATGTTAGCACCTAACAGTGTCCGATGAGAGAAGGTGCAAATGGATTAGCTAAATTAGAGGGATGCAGGTGTGTATGTATGTCTGTGTGTGTGTGCTGTGTCTGTCTGTGTTCAATAGTGCAGGGTAAAGACTGGTTTATTACTGTGAGCAGTCCTGTCTTGCTCTTAGCTTTCATACTTTGTATTCCGATTTAGCCTTTATTTTTGATGTCAGTGGGGTGGAACCAAAATGAATTTATGCATTTAACCGATCATTTAGGGATATTAACCAAAATGTTTATAGCACTGTGCATTATGAAGGAGAATTAAAAGAATTTTTTGTCTGCATACCAATGGAACATAATCCCATTTTTCTCTCTTTTCTTTTTAGTTTTATTAGTGCTATCAAATTTAATGACTCTCTGCCCTTCTTTGCTATCATACAAAATGACTTAGAGCCATACATGATGATTTAACTTTGAAAGCAAGTTGGGAGGGGAAAGGGAGTAAATTATATTGTAGCAGATTCTCCTTATGTTTGTACCATTTTTTTCCTCCAGTAAGCAGTGAAGTACTTTTGAGAACCAAAAGTTAAAGTGGCTTGCTGTGCTGTAAACAAACAGCCTCTAACCTGCTCCAGTTCAGATGCTCTGTGTACAAGCCAACTACAATGGCACCCCATATTCACCTACCAGGATCAGATCGTTAGAAGGGCTCCCCATACTTTGTTGAATGCCTTGATGGTATAACGAAATTCCTAATATTCTGGTAAATGGCCCTGCAGTTTCATTTTTGCCTTGGAGTTTTCTGTTTTATAGTTAGATCTGTTTACATCAAGAACATTTATGTAAGCCGGGCAGTGGTGGCACACACCTTCAATCCCAACCTTTGGGAAGTGGAGGCAGGTGGATCTCTGTGAGTTCCAAGCCAGTCTGGTCGACAGAGTGAGTTTCAGGACAGCCAGAGCTTCACAAAGAAACCCTGTCTCGAAAAACAAAAGCCAACCAACCAGTCAAACAAACAAACAAACAAACAGAACATTATGCTTCAACAGATATAAACCATAATATTTAAAAAGAATAATAAAAGACTCTCAAAACATTTCAGGGATCTTTTATCTCCTCAAGTCAGCCATGGTCCTCACAGTGAGTCATGTGCCTCTAGTTGTAACTTTTTGTGGATGTTAGTGTAGTCTGAGCTTTGGGCTGTGGCCCACACTTGTTCCTCACCTTTCCTGGTGACTCACCAGCTGTCCTTTGCACTTGACCTCTAGGGTGCTGTGTGGTCCTGATTTCCTCATCCTCTCACTGCAGCAGCTTCTCTTTCCCTTTCTGGTCCATTCTTCAAACCTCTTGTAATGCTAGGATGCCCTGGGAGTCAGGCCTTGCCATTGTCTGTGTACTCAAATCTTCCCTGGGTTTAGACACCATCTTCATACCTGCCAGTCCCAAATTTATAAATGTGTGATGTGTCACCTCTACAGGGAACCTAAATCTTGCATGTCATATGGCTAACCTGAACGCACGGCAGAGTTGGCCTCTAAAAACATCCTACCCAGGCTCCTCCATCTCATTTGGTAGAAATGTGATTTCAGTTGCTCAGGGGAAAAAAAAATTACCTTGAGCCCCATCTTTCTCATTCAATGTCTTAGGGAGTCTATGTTCTCTCGTCCAGATACAGAACCTGAATTGGCCACTTGTCACCATTCATCTGCCTCTGGGGTCCCCGGCACAGCAGCCAGTATGTTCCCATTAAGATAAATCGAACTCTGCAGTAAAAGATGCAGTCTCAGGAAGGCATGCAAGGCCCTCTGTGATCCCATATGCCTCCTGCACACAACGTGCTCAGCTCAGCTCTTGCTGTGTCTTCTCCCGCCCTGGGTCTCTGCCATGCTGCTCCCTTGCTGTGATTTCAATCACAGAACTGTGCTGTGTCCTAGAATGTCCTAGACATTCTTAGGGTCTACAAAGTGAATTCCCTGCCGCCTGTCAAGGTGCTGAGTGGCACCTTCCAGTGGAACGGCTGTCCTGGCAGCCTTTATCTGTCTTCCTTGTTCTAGGGTTTTCATCTTCTAACATAGCTGCTGTATGATTTTCTATTCTTTTTGTACCCACAATTCCATACACTGAATAAAAGATTTGTTGACTGCAAGACGAGAGTTAAATACAACTCCAGGAACATCTCTTTGAGTAGGAGGTTCTCTTTAATCTCTTTATGTCTATATAATCCTTTTTTATCTGTTCGTTTACCAAATATCACATTTTAAAAACAGTTATGTGTGTACGGTTTGCTTGTTTGTTTAAGACACTGTCTCATTTATGTATGCCAGGCCAGTGTCAGACTTGCAGTGTAGCTGAGGGTGGGCTTGTACTTCTGATCCTCTTGCCTCTACCTCCTGAGTGCTTTCACAGGAGTGTGCCACCACACCCATCTTATGCTGAGCTGGGGATTGGACCTAGAAAATTGTGCATGCTAGGCAAGCCTCTACCAACTCAGCTATAGCCTCAGCCCCTTTTCTACTTTAAGTACCTGAATCTTTAAGAAAAAGGATACTTTCCTTAGAAATATAATCACGGCTCTTCCATCAACATCTAGAGATAATTTTATGATAATCATATGAAAGATTTGGAGTGTAAGAAAACCCATCAGCACAGTTAGATTTTAACATGTATTAGTTGAGAGGATTCTTTTCTCTCCATGTCAGGGTCCTGCCATGCAGTCCACACTGGTGCTGAATGTGTGGCTGTTTCTGCAGTGCCCTCCCAGCACCAAGGATGTACATGTGTGTCAGCATCCCCAGTTAAGAAGTTAACTTTCTCTGTTTTAATATTGTCTGCATTGTTCAACTCAGGAGTGGCAAAGTTCTGTATATGAGATGGAGTTACGGGTAGTTATGGGCCACCAGTGCTGGTACTGGGAAGTAAACTTGGTTCATCTGGAAGAGCAACAAGCCCTCTTGGCCTCCGAGCCATCTCTCTGGTCCCTATATATGCAATTGTTAGCAGTATGTTATTTAAAGATAGTAGTTTGTTCACCAGTTCTGTTGTGCAGCCTGGGGACTATAAATTAATAACAATGTATTACATTCTTGAAAATTGTTGGAGTATATTCTAAATGTTATTATAAAAAGTTGGAAGTATATGAGATAATACATATGTTAGTTAGCTGAATGTGCCATTCTGCAGTTTACTTATTATTTCAAAATAAAGCATTGTATAAGATAAATGTATATATTTTTATTTCTCAATGAAAAGTAGAAATATTCATTTAAAAGTTTACATTAAAAGCTTTTTGATGATTTTTTTCAATGATTAATGAACTCTCTATTAAGTATTCTTTTAGGTATAATTTTTAATCATGAAGATAATATGTTACAGATATTATGAAATGATGAACAACTGGGCCTTGCTTATTCAAGCTTGCATCCTCAGCTTCTCAGGAGCTAAATCAGGATGGGATCACACATTTAAATGCTGCCTGGGCTGCAATACCAAGTGACTTTAAGGGCAGCCTAGACAACCAAGTGAGATCTTGCCTCAAAGTAAAAAGTGAAAGCTGGTTAGGGTTGTATCTCAGTGGGAAAACTTGCCAGATTTGCACAAGTCCCTGGTTCAATCTCTCACATTGCAAAGAGTGTCAGCAAAACAAAATAAACCAACTCCTGGCCATCAACTTCCTCTTTAGCAGTGGCTTTCAACTTTCCTAATGATGAGGCCCTTTAATACAGTTCCTCGGGTTGTGGTGACCCCCAACCATGAAATTATTTTCGTTGCCACTTCATAACTTTAATATTACTACTGGTATGAATCATAATGCAAAATACCTGTGTTTTCCGATGGTCTCAGGTGACCACTGTGAATGAGCCATTCAACTTTCCCATGGGGGTCGTGACCCACAGGTTGAGAAGTGTTGCTCAGTAGCAACTATGTTCACGAGACATTATCCCCTTCTGGCACATGCACCTTCCTTAGTTTTTTTTTTTTTTTTCCTTTATTTTTTATTTCTTCAAGTTACATCTCAATCGCAGTCCCTTCCCTATTCCTCCCTCCAGTCCCACCCTCCTACCCTCAACCCCCCATCCTCTTCCCTTTTTTTTTTTTAACTTTAAGGTATACCTTATTTCCCCCTACAGTTTCCCCTTTCAGTCCAACAAATGGCTCTTTCTCTTATAATAATAAATACAATACAAAACAACAGAGGTAATTAGGCCACAGTTATGAGGGTTATATGGCTGAGTGTACATTCCAAATGTCCAGTCCACATGTATTTGGTACCTGACTTTAACATTCTACTATCTAACCATCTCCATGAGTTTAAAGTTCTATATCTAACTCAACATTCATACTAACTTGCAACACAATTTTAAAAGCATCTTCTTAGATCTATAACACACTCTTGACTCCTAAACAACTCAAAATTTAATTATGAGGCTCTAGCTATCTGTTCTTCAACCACCTCAGAGACCTGAGAGGGATAAATATGTCTGATTTTATAAGAAGTACAGGGCCTGCAGCTTCCAAAACTAAGAAATGACATACCTGTGGCTGCCTGGACAGTTCCCATTTTCTCTCCATACATTACAGCATCGATCTTCAGTCATTTGGCCCCGTTTCTCTGACAGACATTGATTGTAGAGCAGGGGTTATGAAGGACTTGCCTACCCTGTCTTGGCAGAGCTAGGCTGTCAACTTACCTGCTTCCAGGTTTTGTCCTTTTTGGACAGCATTCTGTCTACAGTTGGAGCAAGGGGCTTTTCCTACCAAGAGATAGGCTTGCGACTAATTCAATCATCTCCCACTGGAGATTCTCCGATGCTCATCTTTTACTTGGGGTAGAATAGGGGGTGCTGTCAGGATTTGATAGGTCTCGATATAAAAAAATCTAAAGTTATGAAAACATCTTTGAATGCCATATTCTGCAGATCTCTTGAGGTTTTTGAAGAGGCCCTATCTATCTCTTATATTAGGGTAAGCAGATGTTGCTTGTCTCTTAGCAGCTTTATTTCTGATTAGCTTAGAAAATAACTATAATAGGCTGTCATAGTACCTAACAGAATGACCGGCTTGCGTAATTATTAGTTTGCATTTCTTAATTATGCTAAACAGTTTATGACAATTAGTAGTAAAAGGCCGAAACATCACATTTCATTTTTTTTCTTTATCTCCTAACCCTTCCATCCCATTTCTCTGGGGTGGGGTGTCCTTATATAACAGTCCCTCATCTCAGTTGAGAGATCGTATGAGGGCCAAGCGCCTCCTCATTCGGGGGTCTACGAGGCAGTACCACCAGTGAAAAGTGTCTCATTGTCCGGGAGAGAGAAATAAAAAACAAACAAACAAATAAGCAGACAAATAGATGAAAAAGACTAAAAAATAGAAAAAAATAGAAAAAATATAAAAAATAAAAAGTCTATGTCCAAGTTCCCTTTGGTGTGTTAGTTGTAGTATCGATACCTTCTACTATATAGCTAAAATCCTACTATAAGTGAATAGATGCCACATGCATCCTTCTGAGTCTGGGTTAGCTCACTCAGGATGAGCTTTTCTAGTTCCATCCATTTGGCTGCAAATTGCATAATTTCATTGTTCCTGATAGCTGAGTAATATTCCATTGTGTAGATGTACCACAGTTTTTTAATCCATTCTTCAGTTGAGGGACATCTGGGTTGTTTCCAGTTTCTAGCTATTACAAATAAGGCTGCTATAAATGTAGATGAGGAAACTTCCTGAAACTTCCTTATGATTACGTGAAGAGGCATTTGGGTGTATACCCAGAAGTGGTATGGCTGGGTCCTGAGGCAAAGCTATTCCAAGTTTTCTAAGATATCGCCAGACTGACCTCAATAGTGGTTGCACAAGCCTGCACTCCCACCAGCAATGGAGTAGGGTTCCCCTTTCTCCACACCCTCACCAGCATGTGCTGTCATTTGAGCTCTTTATCTTAGCCATTCTGACAGGTGTGAGATGGAATCTCAGAGTCGTCTTGAGTTGCACTTCTCTGATGATTAAGGATATTGAGCATTTCTTCAAGTGTCTCTCAGCCATTAGGGATTCCTCCTTTGTGAATTCTCTATTTAGCTCTGTCCCCCATTTTTTGATTGGATTATTTGCTTTCTTGGCATTTAATTTCTTGAGTTCTTTGTAGATTTTGGATATTAGCCCTCTGTCAGATGTCTGGTTGGTGAAGATTTTCTCCCAGTGTGTAGGCTGCCGTTTTGTTCGAATGACAGTGTCCTTTGCCTTACAGAAGCTTTTCAGTTTCATGAGGTCCCATTTATTGATTGTTGATCTCAGGTCCTGAGCTGTTGGTGTTCTGTTCAGGAAGTTGTCGCCTGTGCCAATTAGTTTGAGGGTTTCTCCCACTTTTTCTTCTAGTAGATTTAGTTTGACCGATCTTATGTTAAGGTCTTTGATCCACTTGGACTTAAGTTTTGTACAAGGTGATAAGTATTGGTCTAATTTCATTCTTTTACAAGTGGACATCCAGTTGGACCAGCACCATTTGTTGAAGATGCTGTCCTTCCATTGTGCCGTTTTGGCTTCTTTGTCAAAAATTAGGTGGCCATAAGTGTGTGGGTCTATTTCTGGATCTTCAATTTGATTCCATTGATCTACTGGTCTCTTTCTATACCAGTACCATGCTGTTTTTACAACTATTGCTCTGTAGTACAGCTTGAAATCTGGGATGGTGATACCTCCAGATGTTTTTTTATTGTACAGGATTGATTTAGCTATTCTAGGCTTTTTGTTCTTCCATATGAAATAGAATATAGCTCTTTCCAAGTCTATAAAAAATTGTGTTGGTATTTTGATAGGAATTGCATTGAATCTATATATTGTTTTCGGTAGGATGGCCATTTTTATTATGTTGATCCGACCTATCCTTAGGGATTAGAGGGCTGTTTAGTCTGTTTATCTGATCTTGATTTAGCTTCGGTAAGTGGAATTTATCAAGAAAATTGTCCATTTCACTTAAGTTTTCAAATTTGGTGGAGTATGAATTTTTGAAGTAGGATCCAAATGTTCTCTGGATTTCCTCAATGTCTGTTGTTATTTCTCCCTTTTCATTTCTGATTTTGTTGGTGTTTTCTCCCTCTGTCTTTTAGTTAATTTGGCTAAGGGTCTGTCTATTTTGTTGATTTTCTCAAAGAACCAACTCTTGATTTCATTGATTCTTTGTACAGTTCTTTTTGTTTCTAAGTTGTTGATTTCATCCCTAAATTTGATGATCTCCTGCCTTCTGCTCCTCTTGGGAGTGTTTGCTTCTTTTTTTTTCCAGTTCACCCAGTTTAGCTGCTAATTCACTAATATAAGCTGTCACAATTTTCTTTTTGAAGGCACCTAGTGCTATGAACTTTCCTCCTAGCACAGCTTTCATTGTGTCCCACAGGTTTGGGTATGTTGTGTCTTCATTTTCGTTGGATTTAAGAAGTCTTTGATTTCCTTCTTTATTTCTTCCCTGACCCAGTGATCCTCTAGTAAGGAATTGTTCAATTTTCATGTGAGTGTAGACTTTCTGTTTCTTCTTTTGCTATTGAAGTCCAGCTTTATTCCATGGTGGTCTGATAAGATACAAGGGGTTATTTCAATTTTCTTGTATTTGTTGAGGCTATCTTTGTGTCCAACTATATGGTCCATTTTGGATAAGGTTCCATGAGGTGATGAGAAGATGGTGTATTCTTTTGTGTTTGGGTGAAACATTCTGTAGATATCTGTTAGGTCCATTTGGTTCATGATCTCTGTTAGACTCATTATTTCTCTGTTTAGCTTCTGTCTTGATGATCTGTCCATAGTTGTGAGTGGGGTGTTGAAGTCTCCCACTATTAAAGTGTTTGGATCGATGTGCGATTTAAGTTTTAGAAGTGTTTCTTTTATAAATGTAGGTGACTTTGTATTTGCGGCATAGATGTTCAATATTGAGATGTCCTCTTGGTGGATATTTCCTTTAACGAGTATGTAATGCCCTTCTCTGTCTTTTTTTTAGTAACTTCAATTGGAAGTCTATTTTGTTTGATATTAGGGTGGCTACTCCAGCTTGTTTCCTGGGTCCATTTTCTTGGAAGACCTTTTCCCTGCCCTTTACTCTGAGATAGTGTTTATCTTCAATAGTGAGATGTGTTTCTTGTATACAGCAAAAAGATGGGTCTTGTTTACGGATCCAGTCTGTAAGTCTGTGTCTTTTTATTGGCGAGTTGAGTCCATTGATGTTGATGGATATTAGTGACCAGGGGTTGTTATTTGCCATTATTTTGGTATAGCTGGTTGTCTTGTGTTTCTTTTTTTTTTTTTTTAATAATTTTAATTTTTATTTTATGTGTATTGGTGTAAGGGTGTCAAATCCTCAGGAATCAGAGTTACAGACAGTAGTGAATTGCCATGTGGGTGCTGGGAATTGAACCCGGGTCCTCTGGAAGAGCAAGCCAGTGCTCTTAACCATTGGGCCATCTCTCCAGCCCCCTTGTGTTTCTTTTTGTTTAGTTTCTGTGGAGGTTTCTATTTCCTCTGTTTTCTTGGGTGTAGTTATCTTCTCTGTGTTGGAATTTTCCTTCTAGGATCTTCTGTAGGGCTGAGTTTGTGAGGAGATAATGTTTAACTTTGATTTTGTCATGGAATATCTTGTTTTCTCCATCTATGTTGATAGGGAGTTTTGCTGGGTATAGTAGTCTGGCTGGGCACCTATGTTCTCTCAGGGCTTGTAGGACATCCATCCAGGCCCTTCTAGCTTTTAAAGTTTCTGAGGAGAAGTCAGGTGGTATTCTGATGGGTCTGCCATTGTATGTGACTTGGCCTTTTTCTCTTACAGCTTTTAATATCCTTTCTTTGTTCTCTACATTTGGAGTTTCTATTATTATGTGGCGAGAGGAGTTTCTTTTCTGACCTAATCTGTTTGGTGTTGTGTAAGCATCTTGGAATTTTACTGGCATCTCTTTCTTTAGGTTTGGGAAGTTTTCTTCTATGATTTTGTTGAAGATATTTCCTGGACCTTGGAGTCGGGAGTCTTCTCTTTCCTCTATGCCTATAATTCTTAGGTTCCATCTTTTCATTAAGTCCTTAATTTCTTGGATGTTGTGGGTGAGAGATTTTTTAGCTTTCTCATTTTCTTTGGATGTTGTACTGATTTCTTCCATCAAATCTTCCATGCCTGAGATCCTGTCTTCCATCTCTTGCATCCTATTTTTCATACTCACATCCGTAGTTCCTGTTCTCATCCCTTGATTCTCCATTTCCTCTTTTAACTCTGACTGTGTTTTCTTTATTGTTTCCATTTCTATTTTCATGTCTTGAATGGTATTGTTCATTTTGTACATTTCCTTCTCCAGTTTGCTTGTTTTTGCCTGGAAATCTTTCATTGCTCTGCCCTTTTCCTGTTCAAGCTGAGTCACCTTGGCTTGGTGCTCTTTAATGGTGTTATTCGTTGTTTTGACTTGTAAAATTGTCGCTTCTTTGAATTCCTTCATAGATTTAAGTTCTTCTTGAAGGGACTCTATCACTTTCCATAATGTACAGTTGTCATCGTTTTCATGTGTTTCAGTTGTGGTGAGGTGGTTCGAGCTGGATGGATTAGTGTTGCTTTCTTTTGTTGGAGACATTTCGCTCTTTTTTTTTTTTTTTTGTCTGGAGCCTCTGGCCATGTTGAATTTTTTTGCTGTCTTCTGGACTTGGGTCCAAAGGGGGCTCTTTGGTGTAGGATTCGAGTTACCGTACTCCACCCCTATAAGGTGAGTCATTCAGCCCCGCCTCCTAGGTGGCAACCTACCTAATCCAGGTGGTGGAGCTGTGTACAAGTAAGCTCTGGTTCCCCGCGGGAAGGGCCAGTACTAGTACAAAAGTCCGATATATGACAGTTTCAAATATCTCGCAATTTGCCCGGGGTTGGTTCCTGTAGTGGGTAAATCTGCCCTTCACCCCCAATAGCCTTGCTGCTCCCCCGGCTGGGAAACTGGCCAGTGATGTCACAGCAATGGGTTGCAATCTGCAGTCTGAAGACACTTTGCAGCCGAGCTGTGCTCACTTCCATGGGTCGCAGCCTTTCGCCAGATAGTTGGATCGTCTGTGGGAGACCTGGGGGTGCCCATCAGGGTGGGGATTATCTTTGCGTGGGATCTGAATCTGCTCGCTGGATATTAGATTGGAACTTACCAGGAGTGTCTCCTGGTGGGGGATGGGGGATCTCGATTCCCGGGTCCAGTGGCTTCCTTGCGTGTCCGGGAGCGGGAAGGAGCGTCCTGCCCAGGGACCCTCAGTGGTCCCTGGGAAGCTGGGTGAGATTTAGAAGGGGTCGAGCCGTTTGTACAGCATCCTGCAACACTCTCCACCTTGTGACTGTTAACCCCGTAATCAAAATACGTCAGCGCAGGCTGCCGCCATCTTGGATCCCCACCTTCCTTAGTTTTAATGGATGTATGATTTTATTCTGTCTCTCACCTTTAGATTTCTGTCATGCTCATTTTCCCTCACCACTCTTGTGGTCATTATCATAGTAATTTTTCAAGATCATGTAATGGTCCCTCGTGTGGCCCTGCCATTGTGGGTCTAAATAGTTTTCAGATGTTGGATATTTAAGTTGCTCTCACAATTTTAAAGTCATAAATAATGTTGCAATGGACAGGTTTTTATTTCTAGGTTTTTTTCTGTTCATTTTCTTAGGCTCTATCCTCCAAGGTGAAATTCTCATTTTACACCTTGTGATCACAGTAATGACTTCATAGATTGTCAACTTGGGTTTTCCAAATGATCAAACCAATTTCCTCCTTCTAGAAAATATGAACACTTCAGTGATCTCTCGCTTCTGTACCTTGCTTGGTGGACTTTCATTGCTGGCATCCAAACTTTGGTATCTGATGGTGTGTGTGGGAATTTTGAAAGCAGTTTTCAGATGCTACAGGTCTGACCCAAGCTTCTTTCATTGGATAATTTGGGGCATCTGTTTGACTTAGTCATGTCTAAAATGACAGGGAGAAAGTTGTCTGTAGTTTGTTGAACTTGCTGGGAGAGAAAGTTTCTGTTTATATCACGTGATGTGATCTAGTCAATCCCCAGTCCCCATAGCTTTATTTTGCTATTATAGAGCAGATTTAGATCAAACAAGACTAACTTTTAATTCTTTCTAAGAATCTAAATGTCTTGCAACATAACTTTATATGTACTAAGTGCTTTAGATTTATTTTGGAGAATCACAAAGTTTCACATTCTTTAATTAAATGACTGTAAACATTAGAAGAAATATTAACTCAGTTTTTCCCACGAAGGGAATATTGGTGTGTTGTTGAGTTTTCCCTGCTGTAACAAAATACTTGAGTGAACCAACTTAAAAAGTTGGAAGGTTTACTTTAGTTCATGATATGAGAAGTGCCAGTTCATGGCTCTAATATTTTTAGGCATGTGTTGAGTGGATAGTATCACAGTGTGGGTACAAGATGGAAGAAAGCTGCTTGCCCCTGTCTCAGCCCAGTATAATGGGTCCCAAGTCCAGGACAGACAGGCATAGCAGAGATTCTTCACCATCCTCCAGCTCCTCTCCAAACCTGTTTTCTTAGGGAGAGACTTTCAGACTCCACATGTTGCTGCTACTGACAATAACTGATGGTACTGTTTGCTCAACAGCAACTTGGCCATTACACCAACCTGATGCTGTGCTCAGGATGAACATGAAGAGCTGAGATTGACATGTGATAGTTTCTCACCTCCCCCAACCAGTCACTTCTTATACCACCCTACTCCCTAATCCATGGCCTTTCCACTAGGTTCTAGAAGATGGAAAGAAATATTCCCTGACCAAACAGCCGCAATGAAGAATCTGTGCATGTGTTTAGAGTTGGATAGACTTGAGGAAGTCAGGGGGAAGAAGGGGTTGCTCTTTTAAGGGGGATGTTGAACTCCTAGATATTCTGATAGGAGGAAAATCTGTGACTTGGGTGACAAAATTCTGAAGTGTGCATTCAGGTTTTCATCCTGGGTTGTGTTTCAGTAAGCACAGAGAAGACATGAACAGTCCACAGCATGAGAAACTAGGTGGCTGGCCTTACTCTCAATTATTCTCTCTTTGCACCATTCCCATGTTTTTAAACACATAGTTCACATGAAAATCCAATGGGAGATGCCTCAGTAGTTAAAGCATTTGCCTGGCAAGTTTGAGGACTAGAGTTTGGGTCCTCTGAACTCTATGACAGGTGGGCATGGCTGCCCCTCTGTAATTTCAGCTTTGGAAAGAGGAGAGAGGGGATCCTGAGAGCAGACAGGCAGGCTAGTGAGACAGGCTCAGTGTTTGACCCATCGAGAGATGAAGGTGCCCTGTGAGTAAGGTCGGAGAGCCATGGGGTGAGTGAGTGTGACTCCTCATTTCAGTCTGGAGCTCCACATGCATGGTCACACACATACACATGGGCCTAAGCACATGCAAACTGTACATGCATATGTATATACATACACACATGCACTTGCCACACAAGAGCATATGCAGAAAGGAAGGAAGGAAAGAAGGAAGGAAGGAAGGAAGAAAGGGAAGAAGAGAAGTACATAAGCTTTTGAGAGACTCATGTTTTTGAGGACTTGCCCTTCCTTCCTGCTTTATGTATTTGTATACCACTAGTTCTTGGTGTCTTGACTTGCTTCTCAAAGCCTGATGGTAATTATTACCTTCTGCCATTCTTCTCCCCTTTTTAGATTGTAAGTGTATCATGACCTGTGACTATGTCTAACCAATTTCTTTTTATTCAGAATGAGATTAATGTGTGTTTTAACTTTCTTATTTGGGTGGAAAACTCTATTGTACTTTGCTAGCCCCGTAACTTGGGAGACAGTTGAATGTCTCCCTATGAGACAGGTTTTCATGGTAGTCTAAGATGGCCCAGAACTTGCAGTGTTCCTAGCTCAATCTCTTGAGAGCTGTGACTACTGTACCGAGCTAAGTAGATTTCATTTTTTTCTAATGTTATTTATTACTTCAAGTTACATCTCGATCAAAGTCCCCTCCCTCCACCCCTTCTGGTGGTCCCACTCTCCCACCCTCTCCCCCTTCTCCCACCTACCCTACTCATCTGATGTGGGGTGCCCCTATGTATCAGCCCCCCTCAGTTCACCAGTCATATGAGGGCTAAGAGCTTCCTCGTTCACTGGAGGCCTACATGGCAGCTCCACTAGGGCAAAGTGTCCCACTAGCAGGTAACAAAATTTATTTTTTGTAATCTCCCTTTACTATTGTTGACTGTTGAGAGTATGGAGTCTAGTAAACCTTTTAGAACATTCAGGTTTGAAAGTCCAGTTTCTGCTTTCCTTTTTGAAGTTATCTTCTTCCTTGTCCCAGTTGGGTATTGTCTACTCTATGTAAGCTAAAATTTCTCTTTATGCTGGTTTTCCCTAAGGAATTCTCCATGTATTTACTGAAATGGTATAATAATTCATTTACTCTTGCTATAACAGAGTGCCCAAGACTGGATAATAAGGAAAAGTAGTTCATTTATCTCATAGCTCTAGAGGCAGAGAGCTATATATAGTGAGGTCCTCACATTCTGTGCATGCTGATGGCATGGATACCTGTGGATACCTGTGACAGCCCAGGCCGGCACACGGGCGGTAACCTCCTGTGGAGTGATTGGAACTTATGAGGATTTATAAGTTTCTGGGAGAACATGTCTAATCTTACAAGAAAGACACTATCCCCTCTTAAGTCCTCAGTTCCAACCCTGCTTCATTAGAAATCAATTTCAACATGAGTGGTGACTGTGCCAGTGGAATGGGTCCTAGGCAGTGTGACAAGTTGCAACATGAGTTTGCTTCCAGCTCAGTGGCCAGGCTTTGGGTGGCAAAGTCACAAAGTGTCTGTAATGCAAGGAAGCATGTGATTACCAGGTATCTCTACTGACAAACACAAAGTCCTCAGGTTCTAAATGTTTTCACAAAAGCAACACCCCCATCCCTCTCATTTGGCTTAGCTCCACCTGTCTCTAAGTATCACCCAATTGGACATGCCTCAGGACCTATGAAACGCCTTTTTTTGGACAGCTGTAGTGAGTATCACCAAATCCAACCCACTGGTCTCCTTTCTGCTTGTCCTGTGTATGAGACAGTTAGGATAATGGATTATGCCTTCCTCTAAAGCTGACATGGCTGCTGCTGTCGTCAGGTGATGGAGTGGAGTTCTCCATTTTCATTAGCCAGTTAATTCAGGGGACAGAAGCACAGGGTGTCCAGACAGGAAGGTACAAAGTGTTCCAGAGTGAGTGAGGGTATCTATTATATTACTGAATATGCTGATAAACTGTTACACGCACGTATGTATATGTACACACACACACATACATGTATAGAGTGACTAGAAAGGAGACATCACCTGTAGGATTTTTCTTGCTGTTTTCAATTTAAGTACTAGATATTTGCATATCATTAAGTTTATCCCATTAAATGTATGGTTCAGTTTTTGATCTATTTACTGAATTGTGTGAATACCATCAATTCCTAAACTTAGCATTTTGGTGCCTTCAAAAGAATGGAACGCAGGGCGGTGGTGGTGCACACCTTTAATCCCAGCACTTGGGAGGCAGAGGCAGGCGGATCCTTGTGAGTTCGAGGCCAGCCTGGTCTACAAAGCGAGTCCAGGACAGCCAGAGATATTCAGAGAAACCCTGTCTCGAAAAACCAAAAAAAAAAAAAAAAGAATGGAACAAAAAGTGCAGCCTTAACTGTGGCCCTGCTGTTGCTGAAGCCTTGATAACCTAGTTAAACTGCATCCTCTGTTCCCATCATGTGGCATAGGTAGATACTTTACAAGGCAAACTTGTAAACTTGCAAACCACAAATGCTGGAAGCATCCATCACACTAGACTTGCAAAGCCCTCCCCGTACCTCCAGCTGCTGAGTGTAGTTAGCTGCCACCAGGAGGCTGCACCCGGGAACTGGAAAGAGCCAGGTACCTCAGAGCAAACATGCAGAGTTTGGCCACCATCTAAGATTTGGGGAAAGAGATTGGAAATGAGTATGTGGCAAGCAAGAGTGCCATGAGCACCAAGGGCTGATGCTGGAGTGTGTGGCTGAAGCAGAACAGAATGTCCGATCCTAGCCTTTGTTAGTTCAGAAGGTCTCTATTTTTCTATGAGATGGGAGGTTTCAGTTCATGTCTCCTGTTGAGATAAAAATCCCCTCTCTCCCCAATAGTAGCTGTAAGGGTTGTTTTGGTTTGGTTTGGTTCACTAAACTCTAATCTTACACTCTCAAAAATTGGGAACATATTTTGCAGTTAAGTAAAATGTGCATTTTAAGTAGCTAGGAATGACCTAGGTCCTTTTCTTTCCTTACTTTTCTTAAGCATTGGTTTACAATGTGCTTGTGAAGTACCTTTATAGCATCTTTATTTGTCCTTAAGTACCAGCGACTCCCCTCCATCTTCTTTTGGATACATTTACTATTTGCATTGCCCAGATTGACTTGTTCCTCTGTGTAGGCTCACAGGACTCAGGCCCTGAGTGCATAAGCACTCAGTGGTTGACTTAGAAGCTTACTGGGTGGCTGTCCAGTGTGGAACCTGCCTAATGGAGTTTCTTTGATTAAGCCATTGCGTGGGAGCATGCTTTGAAGTCAATTTAAAAATGCGCAAATTACAAGTAGACAAGAAAGCACAATCCACCTGACTCAAGGAACACCCCCAGAATTTCTGTACTGACACATTTGCTGTAAGCTGATCAAAACCTCTGGAAGAAAACAACCAAAACTATTTGTGTCCTTGTTTGTATTTATTTCTCAAAGTAATAAAGTCTATTTTCATGAAAAGGAGGCTCTGTCTGCCTCCATCCCGTCAAGCTTCCAACCCTCTGCAGCTACTGATCTACTTCCTGCCTCTGTGGACTTGACTGTGGGAATGGAGTCTCACACTGCGGGCTTTCATCCAAATCATTTTGCTGAGCACATTTGTCAGGTTTCTCCAGTGTTAGCCTGTATCAGTCTGTAACTCAGTTTCCTTGCTAAGATCTGTGGTGCAGCTCTGCCATGTTTTGGTTAGCACTGATCAAAACATGCATGTTTTGGTTGGTCCCTCGGTTTGGCTATGATGTCATGCTATTATAAACACTCACATGGGTGTTTTTATGCATCCAGATGGTTTATTTCTGGGTATATCTAGATGTGGGATATCCATGACACAGGGTAACTGAGTGTTTAGCATTTTGAGGAGCCACCAAACTAAAATGTCATACAATTCTGCCATCTGCCAAGAGCTTGTGAGGGTCCAGTGTCTCACATCTTTTCCAAAGCTTGTTATTGTTTGGAAAGAGGACTGTTTTCAGAAAAATATAAAGTAATTAACATAGAAAAATTCCAATTAGATTATCTTATACTCATTTAAGGTGACTAACAAATGAACCACGTGATACTGGGAGCTGGATGCCAGTTTGTAGCTTTGTATACAAAACAGCTCATTGGACTCTAATTACCTTGTCATTAATGATCTCCAGGTGCCTAGGAAATGCAGGTTTTCTTTTATGTCTAATGGAGAGGTAAAGGGTGGTGTGATGATTATATGTGTAGTGTAGCTGGAAGTTAAGTCTCTTTCTGAATACAATTAAATAAAATTGAAATAGGACAAATTGAATGACAAAATTAAAATTTCAAAATAGGGTATGAACAGATATAATGCATGTAGTTTTCTAGGATATTGCGGAGAGAGTTGGCATTAGAGTCAGAGCCCCAGTATTTTATTTACTTAGGGTGGTTTCCACCTGCCTATGCCTCTGGAATATCAAATCAGTTCACCAGACATTCTCTTAACAAGCATTCAACACAGGGTGGTTTGTTTGTTTTGTTTTCCTCTGATAGGTTGTAGTGTAATGTACTGAGAAATGCAAATAAACTATGGGAGATTCTCTACTACTCAGATTTGGTTTTTGTTAATCTAGGAGAGTCAGCAATACTGTTAAGGAAAATGTGTAAATCTGAAGTCACTTTCTAGGCCAGTTGTCCTGCTCTCTAACAGCTTGTCCATCATTCATTGTTAGGTGACAGATGTACAAGCTCACATATGTGGTTTTCTGCCTCCACCTCGGCCTGCTTCTTGAGCCCCAGTTACTGCCATGAATGGGTTTTAAAGTCGTGTGCTACCTCTGAGGTGCACACTGGAGTCGTGCTTCCTGTGGCTGATGCATGATTTTCTCAGGGAGAAGAACCTTTCTTTCTTTGTAAGACACAGATGGACACCACCATCCTGAGGAAGCATTTCATAATGAGGAGCTCAGTGCTTGGCTTCCTGTAGTATAAGATCCAGAAGTCCCAAGAATTTAGAGTGTGTCTGAGAAAGACAGAAGTTAAATAAAACATAAAAAAGATTACTTACTGTCCTTGAATAATAAAGGTGATAGGTCCGGGAAATACAAAGACATAAGCAGAGTAATGGGGACAGGAAACGCAGGGAAGGGGGGGAAAGCAAACGCCACTGGAATGGTAGGATAGTTGTGTGAACCTCCATCTATAAGGCATTAGTGGACAGGAATGTCTACAGGGTGGCTGTCTGGGGAGAGAGCTTTCTGAGCACAGCAAATGGCCAGCTAACAAAATCGCTCTACTGTGAGTCTCCATGCCTAATTGATATAATTCCAGCCATGTGGGGAATTGATTGGTTCATTTCCTCAGACTTTTTTTTTTTT
>CAJQZJ010033539.1:3976709-4033360 GCA_907164525.1 Lophiomys imhausi | reverse complement strand
TTTTTTTTTTTTAGACAAACTTATTTTCTATTTGAACTCGTGAGAATCTAAAAATAATTCGAAGAGCAACCCCCCTATGGCCTCTTCCCTCTGAGAGCCCCTTCCAAGGCACGTTGTGGACTGAATAGTTCTGGATGGTCACGGAGGAATACGCCTGCTTAAGTCACAAGGATCACCCCCTCTGTGTTTCCCATGGCACGATTTGGAATTTACCCCGTGCGACATCTCCCCAGGAGCAGTTTCTTTTTCTAGAGGCCTAATACTGTGTCTGCTCTTCCTCACTAGACTTAGTCTTTCTTCCATTCTTTTATGTCTGTTGGTGCATACTCGTTTTTCTTCATATACTCTCAGGAATTTTCTTCCTGTTGGATGAACCAGGTGAAAGGGTGATCTTGTAGAACCTTTGCCTTTTCTTCATGACCTTGCATTTGAATTCTTACATTTCTGGCATGTCCCCACCCAAAGGAAAGTTTCAGCAGAGCCCTGTGTATCATTTTATGAATCTTCACTGCTCCCATATTAACTATTCCCACTCAGGTTTGGGGTATAAATACTCTTGACTAATTGAAGCTAAAAACAAAATGATTGCTCTTTGTTTTAAATATAAAACCATGTGATAGTTTCATACTTCCATTTTATTTTTATTTATAAGTGGGTTTGGAAATAACTACTAGGAATGTTTTTGTGCCTATAGACCTTTTTCCTCTAAGTATATGCTAATCTCTTGTAAAAAAAAACATGGATCAGACTTACAAATGCATATACATGCCTACAGATTTAAAAAAATATTGTTTTTTGTCATTCTCTTCTAACTTTTTTCTTTCCATATATCAAACCCCTTACGTGTCAGAAAACATATCTGTTTTATGTCATGAAACTATCAGACCCTGGGACACCTCAAGCTGTATGTGTTGAACAGGAATGTTGAAGGCTGTGTGTTTCCTAATATGACCATTTAATACTTATTGATTGGGGGTGTTGCTGACCTGTGCTCACTTCACTGTTAGACTTTGATGTGATAAATGTTAGGAAGTGAACACAAACATGTCTGTGGATTTTAGAGAAAGTTTTTGTTTTTACCTGTATCCTTATATATGGTCACTGGATTATGGATTGTTTATTTGGTATGGGGGTGAGAATCTCGCTTCCATTCTTTTAATTTTTACTAAATAATAATTGTACATGGTCTAAAATTAAAATAACCTTTGGCTGTTTTTCTTTTTCTTCTTTCTTTCTTTCTTTCTTTCTTTCTTTCTTTCTTTCTTTCTTTCCTTTCTCTCTCTCTCTTTCTTTCTTTCTTTCCTTTCTCTCTCTCTCTTTCTTTTTTCTTTCCAGAGACAGGGTTTCTCTGTGTAACAGCACTGGCTGTTCTGGACTCACAGAGATCCACCTGCCTCCCGAGTGCTGGGAATAAAGGCGTGCGCCACCACGCCTGGCTCCTTTGGGTGTTTTTGTCCTGGCTGTCCCCTTCCCTCTTCACCTGTAACAACCCCTTTGTGCCCCATGTTTCTCTCCCATTTATCTTCACATCTCTCTGTGTCATGATTGTTCTGGTAATTCTAGATTTTTTTCCTCACTTTTTACTTTTTACTGTGGAAGATGAGAATTTAGCTCCCAAAGAACCTTTCATCCTGAAACAGTTATGTCAAATACTATTAAAACATTTAGTTATGTCCGAAAGGAAAGACTTGATTGTACAATACTAAGGGGAAGTATTTTAGGGAGGGGGAAAAAACCTTGCATTTTCATAGTGCATTGCCACTGAATTGCTCTATAAGCCAATTATTAGGGCCTGAAGATGTGGCTGTGTATGAATTTTAAAGGATAACAATGTCAGCAGCAGCTTTGATGTAGCAACGTATTAAAATAGCACACGAGACATCTTTACATGTCCGTGTCTTATCCCTGAGTGAGTTCAGTCGTTTTTAAACCCTTGTCAACTAGAGTCTTAAACAACAAACATTTTATAGGAGCAGGGGTGAAAGTTTATCCCTACTTAAAAGAATGAATATGCTAAAGACAAGTTGTTCTGAGAGTCCCAGATTTGCATGGAAAACCTCAAGAGGGAAAAACAGTAATCGGCTCAGCATAAGAATGGATGGATTGTATTTTAAGATAATGGGAGGCTGTCTTTTTTTGTGATCGCTTTGGTTTGGTTTTGATTTCTCCTGCTTTAATTTGTTCTTCCCTCTTAATTTTTTTCTCAGTGCATTCTGAGGAACGTAAAGCACTTCTGAGGACCTCATTACTACTTGTGAAATTACCGTATTCTCCATCATTGATGCAATTGTTCTTGTCAGTCTTAAGGGAGACGTGTCTTTATCAGGCTGTGATATTTTAGCGACTCCACACAGTGGGGATTCTCAAAGTTCGCTTTTGGTAAATTCAAATTAGCTAACTCCAGAAGATGACTGTGGTAAAGTTCCTCCCTTCCTCATCCTTTTCTTCTTCCCTTCAACATCCACAGAATTTTCAGTAATCTTCTTTTTGGCTTTTATTCATGCTTTTTATTGTTCCTACCTGGAACGCACTTTCTTTTTTTTATTTTTAATTTTTTTTCCTTTATTTTTTATTTCTTCAAGTTACATCTCAATCGCAGTCCCCTCCCTATTCCCCCTCCAGTCCCACCCTCCCACCATCAACCCCCCATCCTCTTCCCTTTTTTTTTCTTTTAAGTTTAAGGTATATCTTATTTCCCCCACAGTTTCCCCTTTCAGTCCAACAAATGGCTCTTTCTCTTATAATAACAAATACAGTACAGTACAACAGAGGTGATTAGGCCACAGTTATGAGGGTTATATGGCTTAACGTACATTCCCAATGACCAGTCCATATGTATTTTGGAACGTACTTTCACTTGTAACTTAGCCTGAATTTTGGCCCAAGCTATTCCCTCTGTAGCTTCAATCAAACGCGGTCAAGCTGAAAACGGTGTGAGGGTGCTTACACATTCCATTTCTGTTTCTTTTTGCAAAGGTGCTGAGACGTGAGCTAAAGGAGAAAGAATATTCTGTTTTGAATGCCGTAGACCAAGCACGAGTTTTTCTGGCCGATCAGCCAATAGAGGCTCCTGAAGAACCAAGAAGAAACCTGCAATCAAAAACAGGTGAGACTGGCTCTTTCCTATGTTGTAAGAAAGTCATGTTGTCAGAGGAACAAAACAAAATAACAGCAGCAGCAAAGCAGAACACAGACAAGCAGCAGCAGCACTTTTCTTCCAGCATCAAGCACGTAAAAATAACGACCTATTGCATCTCTATATTTAGCTTAAGTTTGCTATAGGAACTGACTTGCTCATTAGAAAACAGCAATTTATCACATGGTAAATTTAAGAGAAAATTTGGGATGTATCTTGGGGCCAACATTATCATTATCATATTTTGCACTGTTGCTAATAAAAGCTTTCTGATATATTAAAAAACAAAAAACACACATCCAGAGCTGGAGACATGCCTCAGCAGTTCAGAGCACTGGCTGCTCTACTAGAGGACCTGGATTCGAATTTTACCATCTACGTGGTAGCTCACAACAATCTGAAAATTCCAGTCTCAGGAGATCTGATGTCCTATTCTGGCTTCCAAGGGCACCGGGAACACACAGACATACATGCAGGCAAAACACCCACACACATCATATAAAAGTAAATAAATCTTTAAAAAACATGTTCAAAGTATTTTTCCATCATTGACTTTTCACAGGAAAACCAGAGTACCTCACTGTGTTTAGCAGTGTGGGTCACAAGCAGTCATTACTCATAAGGGAATGCAGTGGGAAGCCCTCAGAAACTGAAACTATATGTGTATAGCTAAACCTCAACACACACACACACACACACACACACACACACAGTCTTTTCAGTGTCTTTTCCACTATTCCCTTTTATTTTCTGCTCCTGCTCCCACTCTCTGTGGAAGCAGCCTGCTGGAAACCCAAGTCAGGTGGAGTCTCCCACCTCTTAACAAACTAAATCACTCACAATTATTGTTTCTGTCTTTGAAAAGTAAGCTCTTCTGAGGCTGAAGAACTTGTTCCTTTGCTTCACTGGGCTCTATGTCTGTGGATCCGTGTGTTGAAATTATTAGGAAAATAATTTACATCTGTATTAAGCATGTACACACATTTTTTTCTGACCATTATTGCATAAAAACTACCTCGGGGACAGCTCTTTAGCCAGAATTTGCATAAAATTCAGTGTTTTAAGTACTCTAGACATGACTTAACATGTACAGAAGGCTGTGAGTAGGCTGTGTGAAAATACAAATGCCGTTTCATCCAAAGGACTTAAACCTCTACTGTCCTTTGCTAAGAAATGAGTGTCCCCTGTTACATATGTATTGTTTACATATCCAGAGCATGCACATGTGTGTGCAATGCCTGCACTGCAGTTAAGTCCAAGTTCTCAGCCTTTCATGGATGGTCTTGGGATAGATTTAAGTAGAAGCAGCTGTTACTTCTTTTTTTTTTCTTCATTCTTTTGAGTTGGAGTCTCTCACTGTATAGCTCTGTTTGCACTAGAACTCACTCTGTAGACAGATTGCCTTGAAATTCACAAAGATACACCCTCCTCTGCCTCCAGGGTTCTGGAATTAAAGGTTTGCACCACCACATCCAGCTGCAGTCCTTACTTCCCATAGTGCTTGTCTCGCTGTATTTTTCTGCCCTCTACTTGCAACACATAATATTGCTCATGCATTATCTGCCCTCCACGTTAGTCTGTTCTGAATGATGAACGACTCTCAGAGAGTCTGATCCTGCTCTTCTCCTGATGAGACATCCTCGCTGATGATCCACTGCAAACTGGAGAAGTTCTTGGACCTAGCATGGCATTCACAATCTGTGTACTCGAAGCTTTCCTATGTAGTCTGAAAGCCTCTTTAATATTTCTTCTTACCTTTGTCATGTTTCTAGTTAACAAGGTCATGAACTTCTTTGAGCGATCGTGGAACTGTATTGTCATGATCATTCTACATGATCTTATTCTGGTTCTTTGAAAATCCTTTGCCAAAGAATGTTGTAGAAATTTTTGATGTCCTTTAGATACAATGTTTGAATGGATAAGAGCCATAGAAGAGAACTAGCCCAGCTCCACCTATGGTCCCTGAAGGAAATTACTTGTTCGGGTCCTAGCCACAACCTCTTCAATGGTCTGGATTGAAATTCACAGCTGCTGTAGGCTTTACCCCCGTCTTTTTTTTTTTCTGATACTAAAGCTCCCCCCCACATTTTTTACCTGCGTTGAATGTTCCCATTTTAACACTGCCTTATATGCATGAGGCACTGGGTTAGATTCATAAAGAACTCTATTTAAGGTGTGAGATAAGAACTAGTTTTATTTATTATTCTGCCAGTACCTGCAGTCTCCTCCAGGAAAGGGTTTATGAGACAAACAATCAATAATCATTTATCACCAAACTTGAAAGCAAAGAAAATGAACAAAATTATAGAGAATTCTTTGGGAGAATTCATCTCCTTGGAACTTGCTTTTCTTCAAATCTTGGGTCCCGAAAGCAGAACCGCAGCTGTGAGAAACTGATGATGAGAGTAGGGATGGGTGGTGGATTATTGATTTTTCAAATGAAATGAAAGCAGACTACAGCTACTTAGAGCAAGGGACCAGTGTTTATTGAGTTCATGTCTAGTAGCAATCAACAGCCTCCTGCTGCCTGTATCTTCTCTCTCTACAATTCTTGCACCTCGCCTTAGAAGTTCTGTTTTCCTGGTTGATTAGCCCAGGATTCTTGGAACTACTGTGGGATTCTTTGTTTTTGATCGCCAAATTCATTCCACGAGCAAGTCTCGTCACTGGTAGCTTGAAACCACACCATGGTCCCTCACCACTGCATCTGGCTCCAAGCCAAAGCCACCTCTCACTTGGATTACCTACTGCCCTTTCAGCTTGGCTTCCTCCCCTGCCCTCCTTTTAAAATAGTTCCTTCCCAGCAACCATAATGAGCAACTGAAAATGTGAACCAAGTGACTTCATGTGAGACCCTCAGGATGGCTCCTTGCTGTCTGGATGGCTCCTTGCTGCCTGGCCCTGTTATCTACATCCTGTTTTCCCTGTTGCCTCCATTCTCACCATGGTTCTGCCATACTGGCTATGTTGCTATTTCTTGAACATTGAGAGTTGCTCCTACCTCTAAACCTTCCTGTGTCTCTCCCTTCTTCCTGGAGAATTCCTGCTCCTCATCCAAACCCCTCTGCTTTCTGCTACCACCATTGTCTCCTCCTCCTTCTCTCCCCACCCTCCTCCTTCTCCTCTTCCACTTCTCTCTGTCCCCTTCCACTTGGGTCTTTATGCAAATGTCATGTCCTTACCTAGTTCTTCCCCAGTATCTCTGCTACAAAGTCTCCCCTTTCTGTATTTCCTAGTGTTTGTCGTTCAACATGGTCTGTATTTGATCTGTTTGTCATATGCACTCTCATGCCCTCACTTCCTACCTGGAGGAGTATAAGTTCCATGAAGACAGGACTTTGCTCCACTGAGTACTTTAAAAAATGTGCGTGTGTGCGTGTGTGTGTATACATGTGCATCCATGTGTATGTGGAAGACACTGGTCAATAAGGAATATCTTCCTCAGTCATTTTCTATCTTGTATTTTTAGAGTTTCCCACTAAAAATGATGCTTACCTACTGGCCACACTGACCAGCCAGCAAATTTGGGGGTCACCAGTCTTCACTCCCACAAGCCTGTGCACTACAGTTATGTATGCACAGAAGCATGCCCAGCTCTTTAATGCTGGTGCTGGGATCTGAATTCAGGTCCTCCTGTTTTTGTGACACTGACTTTTCCCACTGTCCGTCTCCACTGGTGTATTTTGTAGTCTCTGTCATGGGACAGGGGCCTTTTACATAGTTACTAAGTGAAGGCATGTATCAGCAAAACACCTCTGGAGTTGAGTAATACATCTAAGACACATTTTATAAGAAGGATTTAGTTTAGTTGCAGATAAAACCGAACACAAAGAAGTAAAAAGGAAAGAAAATACCATCCCAAACCGTGTGTGTGCTCAGGGCCTTGGTTGTACATCGCAAAGGATACAGACTTTGAGGATCAGAGTGTAGACTGTTATCCCCCAGCACACCATTAAAGTGAAGGAGAAGGTGATTAGAATAGAGGACAAGTGACATCCAAGATAGCAGCCTCAGCAGAAAGCCAGGGGTGCTGTGAGAGGAGCAGAGTGTGCTAGAAGACGATGTGCTGTCTGCTTCTAGGGTCAGAAGCTCGTGTCTGGATAGGATGAAGATGAGGGGGAAAGAGAGAGAGAGAGAGAGAGAGAGAGAGAGAGAGAGAGAGAGACACACTGTATGTGTGGGTGTGTGTGGGTGTGTCTGTGTGTGTGTGTGTGTGTGTGTGGGTATGTCTGTGTGTGTATGTGTGGTTATGTATGTGTCTATGTGTGTATATCTGTGTGATGTGTGTGTCTGTATGTGTGGGTATGCCTGTGTGTGTCTGTGTCTATGTATGTATCTATGTGTGTATGCATGTGTATCTGTGTGATGTGTGTCTCTGTGTGTCCATCTGTGTCTGTGTTTGTGTGTGTCTGTGCATGTGTGAGTGTTGTAGGTGGTTAGGTAAATTAGATTTAGAAAATATATAGGGGTTTCTGATACTGTCTCTTAATTTGGGGCATGAAGAGCATTATCAGCATGTGGACTAAAAACAGGAAACAAACAGGATACTTAATAGACTGAAAAACAAGGTTGAAGTCAGGAAAAACAGGAAATAATAGACTGAAAAACAAGGTTGAAGTCAGGAAAAACAGGAAAGACTTAATGGACTTGAAGAAACAAAGTATCAGGCCTGACATTGTTTTCAGCTGCTAAGTGGGCGGAGCCCAAATTAAGCTGAAACAGAGTTCCTCCTATTTAAGGACAGTGCATGGAGCCCAGAAGAAGAGGCCCCTGATGCTAGAGAGCTCCAAGAGTCCTGCTGAAAAAAGTGCTGGCCATCATTTGATGGCCAGATTTCCCTGAAGCAGAAAGAAGCTGGTGAGCAAAGAAAGCCTGAGCAAGACACCAAAAGGCCAAGCAAGGACTAAACCCTGTGGCTCAGCTTTTGCCTAGAGGGGTTTGATCTGTCTGAACAGTGGCCTAAAGGAAACTGTGCCTGGCTTTAAGGACTCTGAAGTGGAGCGGCAGAGTTGCTGATGCGAAGGGGCTGGGGTCTCCCAGAGAGAAGAAAGCATGAAGCCTTATTTAAGGTGAGACTGCAATTACCAACTTACCCTGACAAACCTGCATCTGAGAGATCCAGAAAAAGGACTGCTAAGTGCGTTAAAGAATCTACAACAAAGACTGTGTTACTGAGGACCTGCCCCAGAGACTGTATCATACTAAAAGGTTAGAAAAATAATTATCAATAGGTTTAGTGGATAGGTTAAAGGGGTTGTAGGAATTTATAGGATTAATAGTTAAGAAATTGTTGGTGTTTGTTATAAGTGAATTTAGTAATAAATAAATAAGTGTTAAATAATAATTTAAAAGTTCGGTTACAGAGTGTTGACTTAGACTTTTGGGAACCTGGAAAGTTGGACTGAACATTTTTCCTTACAGTGAGGAAGATGATATTAGAGTTTCGCATGTTCAAACCTGGGAGAAAAGTAGTTCTTGTGGCCTCATGATTCTTAGCTTAAAGTCTTGCACAAGGGTTCTTTTCTTCTTTTTGCTTCCCCTGGACTTGGCAGAAAAGTGAGGGAGAATGTTGACAGTGAGATGATTTTGTAGTGGTATGGACTACTTCCTGTCATTAAAATTTCAGGTTGCTGTGGCTCTCCTTGGTAGTCAGCCCTTTAAGAGTTTAAAAGATAATTCTGTGGCTTCCTTTCTTTGCTGTCAGACTCAGGATATTGCTCAGATCCAGTTTTCAGCCACCACATCTGGGGGCTGGCAAGAGAAAAATGATACATCAGTTTAACTTTATGAGGGTTTTTTTTTTTTTGTTTGGTTTTGTGAGTAACCATATTCTAACTCTCTCCTTCCTTGAAATTCTTTTCTGTAATAGTAGCTGATTTTACCTGCTGTTAAAAGTAAATGGAGGAAAATTATCCGTAATAGCTTTTATCATTTTGTTGTTTACTGTGACTTATGTACAACTGCTATTAAAGGCAGCGGCAGTTTGTGCATTAGTCATTCCACGAGATACCGGAATACTGAGCGTTGGGGGCATTAGTGCTAGCCCAAACCATAATTTGGCTTTTCAGTTCTTTTTAACAAGCAGTTTTTTGAATATAGTCTGTGCATTGTGCCCTAACGTATAAAGGTAGATCCATCTCTTTTTAATTCCAGAAAATAGATTTCTCCATCATTTTTTCTTAAACATCTTTTTCTCTTGCAAGCGGCCTTCCCCTCATTTCATTTCCCTGTTATCAACTGTATAGATAACTACAGTGTTGTTTGAAGTTTTGAATATTTGAAAAGCAAGACCATCTAGCATTACCCTGCGTCGGGGTGCACATGCATGTGAGTGTGCAGAGGCCAGAGGTTAACCTTGGTCTCCTTTAGTTGTTCTTTACCTCTTTTTCAGACAGGATCTCTCTCTTTTGTTATTTATTTAGTTATTCATTTATTTATTTGTTTTTTTCAAAACAAGGTTTCTCTGTGTATCCTTGACTGTCCTGGACTCACTTTGTAGACCAGGCTGGCCTCGAACTCACAGAGATCTGCCTGCCTCTGCCTCCCAAGTTCTGGGATTAAAAGCCTGTGCTACTATGCTTGGCAAGGCTCTCTTCATTTTTAGCTGTAGCTCTTTATTCAGCTGTCCTGCCTGGCCAGTGAGCTCCAGGTTTCCATATGTCTCTGCCTCCCCATCACTAACAAAGCAAGCGTGTGATACCATACCTGGAGGTTCTGTGAGTCCTGTATGTTGGATTCAGGTCATTGTGGTTGCATGGCACACACGTTACTTGCTAAACCATCTCCTCAGATCCCAAATGATCTGTCTAAAGCCCAGAATTGGATTTGTTTAGATGGAATCTGGACTTCTCCTGCAATAGAAGTTTGAGCAGAGACTTGGCCCCAACCTTTCTGCCTGACCCTAAAACCCCTGACTCCTTGTTCCATGCTTGACATCCACTGATCACCAGACCCATGATTTGTGCAGCCATGCCCTGCCTTGTCTTATTCTTGACTTTGGATTTTCTACTCATAGTCCCCCTCTTTTCTGTTTTCCAGCTCTTTCCTCATATGTTGGCACACTACTTGTTCTACCAAAGCCTCTCCCAATCTCAGCCCACTCTCAGTGACTTCTTAAATACTTTGTTGTCTGATTTTTTTTCCCATGATTCCCCGGCACCTTGTCATCAGTCTAACCAAGCCACTAAAGTCTGGGTCAGAAACTTAGCCCTTCCTAGAGCTTCACTGACTTCCTGTTCATTGGGAGTCTGCATGTGTAAGGGACTTGAGCGCCTACGGAACATACAATAAGGGGAACATACATACAGATCCCACTCTGGGCACAGGCAGGCTGTCAGGCACTTCCTCAGAGGCATACTTTAGACATGTTCACACTTTAGACATGTTGTAAGTACTTGAACTCGATGTCCCGTGAATTGCGAATAAGTAACAAAGTAGAAGTGACAAGGCAGGGACAAGGTTGACAGGAATGACCACAGCCAACTGACAGCAATGAGGGCAAAGACAACGATACAGATACTAGATAAGACCTGTAAGATAAAACAAGCCGACAGTCAAGGAAATCTGAAGCTATGAATTGCGATTTATTTTTGAAGTCAGGGATAGGAATACATTGGTAGAAGATGCAAGGAGTCTTATTGTATTTTAATAAATTTCCCTCTAAAAATGAGAACCATAAAGAAATTGGGTAAAATGGGTATCATATAATTATCTGGAAAACTCAACTACCAGAACAACCTACTCTGTTCAGAAATGATTCAAGTAAATATGTTTAATGGAACTAAAGTTACTTTAATAATTGTAGGAAATTCAGAAAGCTTCATGTTCAATCATCTTGTTTGAACAATGTGGAAGCAATGTCGTTTAATATACCATATTGACATTTTTCCTTTCAGTGCTTTTAATACATTATTATCATTCAGTTTATAATGGATTACAAATTTCTTATCATCTGTCATTTGTTCTACTTTTTAAACTGCTTTTGAATTCATTCATTGAACCAAATGAATGTGTTAGACAGATTATAAGGTACCATTTTTCTTTAAAAGCAATGCATGGGCCAAGAGCATCTTGCATTGCTGACCAAGGTCATTGAGACAATGAAGGGACGATGCAGGAAGATCATTAAGCTGTTGCTTGCTGACCTTTCCTCACCCCTGGGTTTTCACTGGCTTATGGCCCATCCCTGTAATTTAGTCTCCTCCATCTCTGCTCATGCAGAACGCTCTGGCCACTGACCTCCTTGCTCCTTCTTGACTCTCAATGTCGAGAACCTCTTAGCCTTGGACACGTATTTCTTGGTTCTTCTTTGTGCTGCCAACTTCCCCTTGCTCTTCCCAGACTTGCATATGAAATTCCCACGCTGTGTAAAGGATGTGTTCACTGTGTGGGAGTCCCAGCCAGGGACAGACTCTTACCCTCCCATTCTCTAGAGATAGACAGGGACTATGGCATTTCCCAACCGTTCATCATCATCAATAATAATTATGAATGTATTATAAAATAGTATGTTATTTTTTTTATCAGTTTCCCCACAAATCAGCTTTAAAAATAATTCCAAGTAAAGGCTTTCTGTTACTGTGACTACAATTTCATTCTGTTCTGAGAATGACTTTTATTTTATCCTAGGCTCATCATCTTTGCTTCATTTAAATGATATTCACAAATAGTCACAGAAAAGTATAGTTCTTAATATAGCATGTTTATCCATGTATAGTTACATGTTGTGTGTATATTAGTGCTATACATGTAATTAGTTGTGTGTGACTGGACCTTGGGTGGATGGTTAATAATCATTTTTTCAGATCAGTTTCCTCCTTAGTTCTTTGATACCTAGCTATGTGTAGTAGGCGTATTTGTTTTATCTCAGTGTATTCTGTATTCTTTGAAATACTAAATTCTTTATAATGTTTCAGAAAGCCAAATACCAGCAGTGTTTCTCTCTTATGGGGACTTATTATTGTATGGTAAGGTGCTGATTGATAATTGACATGGGAAAACACAGCTCACTGTGGATGGCTTCTCTGCCCCTGGGCTAGTGGACCAGGGAGATACAAGGAAGTGGGTTGAACAAACCAAGAGGTCCAAACTAGTAAGCAGAATTCCTCCATGGCTTCTGCATCAGCTCTCACCTTCATGTTCCTGCCCTGATTTCCTTCAGCAATGAAGTGTGACCTTAAAAGTTGTAAGCTGAAATAAATCCTTCCTCCCAAGTTGTTCATTTTCTGGAGTTTTAGCACAGCAATAGAAACCCTAAGACAAGCATTATATGTAACAATTGGAGCACTACTGGTCTTGGTGTGATAGGCTGAAGGATGCTTATCCTTTGGAGAACTATGGACATATTTCAAAATTTAAATCCTATGCCAGTCCATTTTATACACAGCAATGACACCCTTGCATGGGTAAAATTTTATGATCATTGAAGGAATGATGATCTGAAATTATCATATAGTGTAATAAAAGGTCCTTTTGTATGACTTCTCCAAGTAACTTAGGGTACCATTGTTTCCTTGTAGCTCATAAAATGAGGCCAAATTGCACATTACCTGACAGAAATAATTGGGCTATTAAAACTAGTAGGTGGTTTTTCCCCTCAAGGCTTTTTTGTTTGTTTTGCTAATAACAGATTTATCAACTCAAATCCCTTTGTTTTGATAGACCGTCATGCTTCTAACAGGCTTCCTTGCTTCCAGACCCCTAGACCCTACTGGCTCATAACCTGGCCACAGAAGGATTAGGGACACAGCTGGCAACAGATGCTGAAATCCCTGCCACCCAGGAGCCTGGCTTCCTGTCTACCTCTCTGCAGGTTTTCTTTTTCTTAGCTTTGCTCTCTCAAGGGAAGAGCCAACTGCCTCTCTCTTCAAATCTGGAGTCTCCAGGAAAGGCTTTTCCCCATTCAGGATTGAGGTTTTTCTAGGATTGGAAGGTTCCTATTACAAGCATGCTATGAACAGAGAGATACTAACCAGATAGGACAGGCAATGAGAGATGTTTCATAGATTCTAACAGCAACCGAGTACTTATTAGATGCCACTACTGGGCCAGGACCTGCGCTAAGAAGCCCCTACGCTTTTAGTTCTATGACAGCTCTTTTCAATAGCGGTGTTTTCTACCATCCATTTTACAGATAGGAAAACTGAGGGTGCACAGTTCATAATTCTGTGCAAGTAATGGACCAAGATTTGTGTCGTTAAACTTGGTGCTTGTGTCCTCTGGAGTTTTTAATCTACTTCTGTACTCATTAGTATTTCTGCATAACAAGTAGAAATAAGATTTCTTTTTCCTTTAGGAAACTTACCACATAATTAAATGCATATGGCTCTTCTTCATACCCACCGGTTTTTCCCATACTAAAATACCACACTGCTTAATAGAGTCACACACCAGTTCACTGATTCCCTGTTACCGAGGGAGAAGGTGTTTAGGCAATACTAGCATTTGTCTTTTTAATTTTCACATAAAAAGTTGAAGTATAAGTAATTGATTTCAGGCCTGTAGAGCACAGCAATAATTTAATTAGCTTCCCAAGTCCAAATTAGATGGGTAAAGTTGTAATGCATGAAAGAGCATAGAAAAATATGTTACTTTCTTTTCCAGTGTTCTTAACTATAGAGCAATACTGGGATCCTCCCAAAATTAAAGTTCTATAATATCTATATGGATGTAGTGAACCAGTGTTGAAATGAAGGAGCCCCTAGATTGGGCGACACTTTGTTTAAAAAGCAAAACTTTTTAATGGTCATGAATATTACTGTAATGAAATTCCATTTAAGAAAATAAGTCAGCGTTCTTGATATTGAGAACAGAAGTTAGTGTGATGGACAGAAATGTTTTTAATAAATTGCTTGCCATCTGTTACTTTCCCCAGTCAGTGTTGTGACCATCAATAAAACACATTTGCCTCATAAAAATATATAGGAACAATTTACAGGGATATATTTTATGGGGATCTACATCTGGGATGTTATTCTCTGGTTTTAGCATAAAGGGCAGGAAAATAGTAAGGCTCTTGGGCAGACTGTGCTGGTTTTTGTTGTTGTTTCTCAGTTGAGAGCTAAAGACGTCTGAGGTGTTGCAGTGGTTTAGAAGATATAATGCCAGCAAAGGCGCGGATGCTCCTCTTCATTTAAACTCGCGGCTTATTTTAGCAGTACGTAAACATAAAGCATACTTAACTTCTGTAATAAGAATGGCTGAGCTTAGGTAGAAAGCCCCTGCAATTTCTGACGTAGAGATCACAAACTGCTGTGGTATCAAGGAAACAGCCGAATGTGTGGGGAGAAATGGATACTCGTGTGGCAAGAAAGAGATTTTATATCTACAGCTCCTGTCCTCTGATTCTTTTCGTGCCTGTGTGTGTGTGCATGTATGTGCATGTGTATCTTGAGGGGGGTGTGGGTGGGCATGTGTGTGAGTATGCCCATGACTGCAGAGGGCAGAAGTCTATGGCTTCGTTACCTCAGTTTTTGTCCTGTCACCTGGAGATAACCTTTCAGCTGAACTCTCTATAGTCAGTGAACCAGGGATCCTCCCGTCCTTACCGCCCAAAACCTGGGATTGCATACATACTGCTACATTCGACTTTCTGTGTGGGTGGTGAGGATTCAAACTCAGATCCTCATGCTTTTGTCCCAAGCATTAACAACTGAACTATCTCCCCGGCCCCTCCCTATCCATTATTTTTTTTTTTTAAAGAGGGGAAAGAGAGTAGAATAGGAGAATTTCTTTTCCTTTTGGACATTAAGTCATGTCCAAAGCTGTACATTCCCTTAAACGATACTCACTGAATACTAACCCCTCGCCTGGTGGTATTAGAGGTCCTGGGAATGCATGGAAGAGCATAGTGGAGTTCCTGTCCTGCTGACACTGATGTTTTCAGCGTCTTTTCTCCCCATTCAGTACCGTCTCCTGACAGGCTTCCATGCTTCCACACTCCTAGACCCTATTGGCCCATAACCTGGCCACAGGAGGAGCAGGGACACAGCTGGCGGCAGCAGCTGACCTGCTTCTTGCTGTCCAGAATGACAACGAATAATTCATAAAACTGTCTGTCAGCACAAACACACAGCTACAGCTGCAGAAAATAGGGAGTTGGCTCTCTGGTTGCTGGCACAAGCGTCACCTCTCTGTTCAGGTTCCCCTTGTCCTTTCTGCTCCTTCCCTGGCTGCTGGTGTCATGAGCAGTCTCCTCCTGCTTTAGTCTCAGCTCACCACTGACTTTGCTTACTTTGCAGGAAGAATAACGTCTCAGTGATCTCTAGTGATTTTCTAATCCGCGGGCCCTCAGGGTGTTCTATGAGCCTGTTTCCTTCTCATGATCCTCGGTACCTTGCCTTTTGTGATTTTGGAAGATATTCCCTGCCTCTCTTTCCTTGGACATTTTTTTATTTCCCTTAAATACATCTATGTCTTTTCCTGTTTTCCTCTCATTTCTCCTCTTCTTCTTGCTCCCAGATTTGCCATACCACCTTTAGTCTATCCTCACTGAAAGATGTAGTTTCTGCATTTGTAGGTTGATCCACTCTGAGTAGCTCTAGTTATTGTCTTCCTTATAATTTACTAGATGAGCATAATTAGAAGTCTTAATCAGCTGAGGGCACTTGATATTCTTGTGATCCGGTTCATAATGAACTATTGTCATCATCGTCTCAGACTAGGAAGAGGACAGGATCCTCTTAACTACTGATGGAGCATTTCAGAGAGATTAAGTTGATCTTAATGTTTAATCAGGATATTTGGGAGTGGAAAGAATATATTCCCCATTATTTTAATCAGCAAGACCTTTTGATTATAATGAGAAAAGAGGGACTACAAAGAGATAAAAATAAAGAGATACTCAAAGTATGACCATCAAAAGGAAGACCCAGGCCATCACTACTACCAGACTGCGAGGAGTGTGACCATTTGGTACCTCCACTCAGATAAAACTAGATTCTTACATGTGACACAGAAAAGAATTTCAGGGTGATATACAGTAAGGCAAAGTGACCTTATTAATATTTAGAGAGACATAGTAGGGAGAGGACAGTATACATCTAAGACATGAATGTGGGGCTTAACAGTCATAGAGTCATATTCAAGTATTAACATGAGTGTTAATACCTTGAAATCCACACACACACACATCTGTCAATGGATATAATTTGTAACAAGATTTAAAGATTAAGCCAAGCTTAAAAGTAAAGCTTCAAAGTTAAGTAAAATAATGGCTAGTCTTCTTATTTCTCTTACTTTACAGAATTTCCTGTGGTAAAGGGCATTGCAAAGTGATTTTAGGATGTACATTGTTAGATTTGGGCAGAAGACATGAGTGTCAATACATTGAAATCCAAGATTAGAAACATCCTGACCCTCCCTCCATAAGCATAGTTCACTTGTTCATTTGTCGTTATCTCTGTAGACAACTTTGGCTTTATCAGTTGTGTTGAAGTTTCTTGTGTCTTGGCTGTGCAAGCAGGAAAGGCCAGTCAGATCCCAGAGCAAGCATCCTCTTTGGCATTCCATGTCCCCTTAACCTAATCCCTCTCCCAAGTCGTGATGCAGAAGCACCAAAAGAGAGCAAGGACATTTTTTGTTCTTCAACTCTCATTTGCTAATCAACTTGGCTTATGGGGAAAATCTCCAGAGGCATCGAGATCTTAGACTTAGAACTAGAACCTTCATTGAGGACCTACTGTGTGCCAGGTGTGTGTGTGTGTGTATTTGTAGCTTTGTAGTTATAAACTGAGCTTCTGACAAGTAAGACCAGCATCTAGTATGACATATCTGTTAGAACTGACATGCTGTCTTCTAATCGTTTTTTTTTTTTGTTTGTTTGTTTGTTTTTTTACAGCAAATTGTGTAGCAGTGAAAATTCTACTTGCAGGCTTTTTCTTTGTCATTTTATGCATTGTCTTTTCATGCAGGACCAGAGCATCAGTGCCTGTATCCCATTAAGCTTGGCATGCTCTAGGGACAGATGCTGGAACCACTGGAGCAGTGTGGGCATCTATCCAGACATCTCCAGCTGGATGGGCCAAGTCAGTATGCGCTAGTGTGGGTCTCTAATATCAGCTTCCAGAGAGCATCAATTTTAACCAGCTCTCGGCAGGGCTTCTCATACAGTGCCAGGCTGTAGAAGGGACTGGTCAAGATGCTTCTCCACTCAGTTCTTCAGGATTTACCACAAGAACCTTTCGACAATTTAAAAAAACATTTATACATTGACTTTTTTTTTTTTTCAAGTGAGGGGATTTTGTTTTTAAAGAATGCAATCATTTTCCTGTAATTCTTTTCTGCGTCTTTGATGTTTTCTTTCTTTCTTTTTTTCTGTCTTATCTTCCCAAATTGTCCTAACTTGTGATGTGATGAACATGTGATGCTTCACATGTTCCTTCATTTTCCATGCCCCACAAACGTGAAACGTTCTGGTTTCATTTTGTTTGTTATTCTCTTGTTGACTTAAAACAGCTTCTAAGATTCGCTTGCACTTGTGTTCTGACTCCAAAGTGCTTAGTGGATACAAGTCGCCTGTGGTAAACATGGTGAGTACTGTAGAGCATAACTCCTCTTCTGCGGAGCTGCTTGTGTGTGGATTATATAATAAAACCAACCCAAGGACTGCTCAGACAGAAGAACGAACACTGAGGATGAAAACATGGCAGCCAGTTTGAAATGTTTTGTCCTGGGATGAGAAACAGATTTTACTTTATACAAGGGAAACCACTGTGAGTAAGCTGTCCTTTCTTGAACAGGCAGAGGTCCCTCCCCCCCTCCCTCCCTCCCTCCCTCCCTCCCTCCCTCCCACCTCACCTCATAACCATTGAAACACAAATGCTTAAACTACATTGTACAAAAATCCTAGTAACTTATTACACAGCACAGGTGTGACCCTCATAAAAGTTACCCCATCTCTCCCGAGGCTGCAGGGAATGCGATTTTCATCTCACACACAGCCTTTTACATTTCTGTAAAATATAAAATATAGGTGTTATATTTAGCATTTTACAAATGTCTAGAAGGTACAAAGATTTAAAGGAGGGTTGCCTTTTTAATGACATGCTAAAAGTCCCCCCCCTATACGTACACACATCTCTCTAGGCTTCTTGGCTTTGTATCATGACTGTTCTTTGGGGCTGAGTTTCACTTACTGCTATTGTGTGTTGTGGGAAGGAGTCTGGTCTGGTCTCTTCAGAGTGTCTACTATTTTGGTGTTTTTTCTTCTCATCCTTTAAGTCACTTACCCCGCCATCATTTGGCAACACAGATTGGCAGTTGCTTGGCGATTCATTGGCCATTTGGTTGCAGTCTAAGTATCAATGTTTACAGTTTTCTGGAAAATTAAACAAAAATACAATTGTCAATCCCCTTTAAATTGACTTTTGGATCACACTTAAATGAGGACAGATAAGCAGTCAGAAATTTTTTTTTGAAGGCTGGATGTTAAAGTTTAGACAGGCTTGCTCCAGCTCATTTTAGGGTGAAGTTCATCATGTGACCATGTCTAATAAACATTATTTTCCCAAAGAAACATTTTGAGGTGAAGTAGGAATTACTACTGTAGATTGTACTAAAAGATGAGATACTTTGCAGATAAAGACATGATGAGTTGTCTTAAAACTTTGGGGGGGTTTCGGTGACAGGAGACTACAGCCCTGCAGCTGTTCTCTTTCCAGCATTTGGTGCTGTGTTCTGTACACTATGAGACCCTTAGTAGTTTTCTGTGAAGGAAGCTTTGTATTCAATGAGCTTGCTCAACCATGGGCTCATATTGGGACTCTATCCATATTAAGTACAGGCCAAGCTGTGACACCTGATAGGTCACATCTAATAAATATGCTTTGGATTTCTGATACTCCTTCTCAGTTTAGGAAGGGTTTATCCATGACCCTACCTTATTAAGTCCAGGAGCATCTCTATGCACATCTGTCTTAGATGAACCTGGCCTTTGCCATGACTGTGTGGTTTTGACCTGCATCTCTACTTGTGGGGACAGTCAAGAAGGTGCACTCAAACCAGCTGGATTAAAGTGTGGGGGTGAGAGAGCCCCAGGCACTCTTCCTACCTGGTTGGCCTGCTTTGGGAGTCACTCTCTGTGTCAAATATCCCTTTTTTTTGTATTTGTCTTGTTGGGTTCACTGTTTCTGGCCCTGGACTTTGGAGCTGGCTTTGGTTTCTTTGTAAATCTTTTCTTCACGTCTGGATTGTCACTCTTTTCACCAGCATTGCGTTGTGTCTGCCCTTATCATAGGAAAGGCTTAGTTTATTTCATATTCTCAGGCAGCCTGTTTGGCTCTGTTACAAGTCAAAGATGGTCCTTGTGAGTCTTGCAGTCTTCCTGGGGAAATGTGGGTAAACGTTCTGTTTCTGTCGCCCTGATCTTCAGAAAATTCCCTTTGTTAAACATGAACAGCCACGCAAACTCCCAGATGATGAAGTCTCTAAGACTTCATATGCCTTGAGCTTGTTCTATAAAGAAACATGATAAATTAGTCATATATATTATGTATATACGTCTATATACATATATATAAAACTTACAGCTATGCTCTGCTAATTATACTTCTAATTTCTCTTGAGAACAATGTAATGAAAAACTGTCTTTGAATCTTTACATAAGTAAATTTATGGTAAAGGAGAAATGTTTTCTTTCTTGAGTTATCTTGCTTCATTTCAGGACTTACAAGTGTTAAAGTATTAAAATTCAAAAGTCACTGTGAACTGTAAAACGTGTACTAATCTGAGCAAACATTTTTTTTCTCCTTTTGAGGGTTATGCTTTGATGTAACTGTGCCCTACTGTTAAAAGCATAGAGATTTTTTTTTTTCCTCTGACCGTTGTAACTGAGCCTTTATATACACTGATAACCCTTTTAGAGGTGAGACTCACACTTGGATATGAAGAATGAGTGCATAACTGACTAGACACCCAAGCTATACCTTCTTCTATTTTTTTTTTTTTTAATCACAGAGTTAACTCCTGAGGAGAGAGCCCAGAGGATTGCCAAAGCTATGCGCAAACAGTCTTCTGAAGTCAAAGAGAAGTGGGAGAGTCTAAACGCTGTGATGAGCAGCTGGCAGAAGCAAGTGGGGAAGGCACTAGAGAAGCTCCGAGACCTGCAGGGGGCCATGGATGACCTAGATCCAGACATGAAGGAGGTGGAGGCAGTGCGGAATGGCTGGAAGCCTGTGGGAGACCTGCTTATAGACTCGCTGCAGGACCACATAGAGAAGACCATGGTCAGCACCATTGCCTTTAACAAAGAATATCTAAGGAGTGTTGTGTTGTTGCTTAGAACGCAAATAAAGAGACCCACATATAAAAATCATTATAAGGGGTTCTTGCAAAGCTGACACCACTTCCCCTCCCCACCCAAGCCAGGAATTATGGCAGACATTTTGCATATGTACCATCCTCCCCCAAAAAACTGAGATGACTTTTACGATGACTTAGTTTGCTTAAACATTTCTAAAATTCTAGTTGAGCATCCCTAAATAGTGTAGATTAGGCTTACCTAAAACAAAACAGCACCTTAGAAAACTTTTAAATTCACGTTTCCAGATATGGCCTCCTTTTTTTTTTTGTTTTCTATTCATTGGTTAAAGAAATTGAGTGTTTATTTTGTAATGATTCCCACAGCCTAGATTTAACAGAATTGTACCCATGTGGTACAACCTACAGGTTCTGTCTCCTCGAAACTGGTGGTTGGATTTAGAGGTTTAATAAAAACAAACTACTTTAGTGCGAATTCTCATCTATTATTTCCATCTTATTGTCTGAGTAAATGAATAACAAATTTAGAAATAAATTTCACTTGTAATCAGGAATTGCCTAAGGTTAAGAATATTAGTCCTATGGTGTAAATCTGCTTTGTTCACTCATTCTACAACATCTTCGGGAGGGGGGAAGTAAAAAAATTTAAGCAGTAAAAGACACAGATTATAACTTTAGAGGGAGGGGGGAAGTAAAAAAATTTAAGCAGTAAAAGACACAGATTATAACTTTAGAGTATAGCAAGTTTTGTCATGAATCATGCCACAGGATAAGCCATAAGAAAATCAGAAGGGGTGAGTCCAATGCTATCTATCATGCATGGAATTTTTATTGCAAAAGGAACACACATCTTTTGTTCACAGATACTGGGTAACATTCTTTCTTTATAAGAATGTGTCTGAGTAGAAAGACAAGATCTGGGAAATTAACTTAATACTTGGGCCAGTTACATGAGTAAATATCTGTATGTGTAGACAGAAGAGTAGCAATGCCTAGCTTTTATTAAGGCTTATTATTTTGTGTCAAGAACTGTTCTTAATCAGTTCATGTGGATATCTCTTTTAATCCTCACGCCAGCCCAACAGGGTAGGTATTTTTCCTGAAAACAAAACTGAAGATAATTGCTCAAGCCCACCCAGCTAGTAAAGTGGTAGCCGTGATTTAAAAAGAAATTGTCTTTCTCTTTCACTGCACAGATCTCTTTCATTCTAATGTTGTTAAACACAACCTTGACCAGCTCTTTGAATTTAAACTCCCTAAAATTCTCAAACACTTTTAAACTTAAAACTTTTAAATTTAAAACAAGTGTTACAAAGAATATAGTGTTTGCCATTTTTGATGCATGTGTTTCTGACTGTAAATTAAGTAGGCCTCTTCCAAAACCCTTACTTATGCCCCACCCCCCAAAAAAAATTCTCTGGAGACATGAGAGTTTAAAGTAGTCTATGAAAAGCATAACTATGAGTTTATTGGTGCAGCTTTTTCAAAAATTGAACACTTTGTTTATGTTTCCTGTTTGTTTTTGGGAGTGTGGGTTGTATTTGGGGCTTTGCACATTTTTGCCAAATGCTGCACCATTCAGCTGTGTGCCCGGCCTTCTTTTTACTTTTTGTTTTGAGACAAGATCTCACAAAGGTGTCTGGGCTAGTCTTGAACTCACACCATAGCCCAAATAGGTCTTCATCACGCAGCCTTTCTGCCTCATCCTTCCATATAGCTGATATTACAGGCCTTTAGCACCAGGCCTGGTTTATTTAACTAGCTTTACACCCTGAAAAATCTTTTAGTTATTTACAAAGCACAAGTTGTACCAAACAATACCACCACCGGAAAAAAAAAAGCCTCTAGATATTAGTGGGAAAGTACCCATTGGATTTTTTTCCTTTATTTTTTATTTCTTCAAGTTACATCTCAATCGCAGTCCCCTCCCTATTCCCCCCTACAGTCCCACCCTCCCACCCTCAACCCCCCATCCTCTTCCCTTTTTTTTTTTAAAGTTTAAGGTATATCTTATTTCCCCCTACATTTTCCCCTTCCAGTCCAGCAAATGGTTCTTTCTCTTATAATAATAAATACAATACAAAACAACAGAGGTAATTAGGCCACAGTTATGAGGGTTATATGGCTGAGTGTACATTCCCAATGTCCAGTCCATATGTATTTGGTACCTGACTTTAACAGTCTACTATCTAACTATCTCCATGAGTTTAAAGTTCTATATCTAACTCAACATTCATACTAACTTGCAACACAATTTTAAAAGCATCTTCTTAGATCTATAACGCTCTCTTGACTCCTAAACAACTCAGAATTTAATTATGAAACTCTAGCTATCTGTTCTTCAACCACCTCAGAGACCTGAGAGGGATAAATATATTTGATTTTATAGGAAGTACAGGGCCTGCAGCTTCCCAAACTAAGAAATGACATACCAGTGGCTGCCTGGACAGTTCCCATTTTCTCTCCATACATTACCTGCACTCCCACCAGCAATGGAGTAGGGTACCCCTTTCTCCCCATTTAATTTTTAAAGTATTACACACTAATTGGATAATTAGTGTTGAGAAAAATGAAAATTTGTGTCTGGAGAAAAGACCCGACAGTTTGCGAATTGGCGGTCTTATTTAATTAAAGGGATCACTCACCTCTCCAGCCAAATTCTTTTGTTCAAATCCACTTTAGTGGGAAGCTTAAAAGCAAAACAAAACAGAAAAAAACAATTTATAGTCTAATGGGAAAGAATAAATTGGATTAAAAATACTTTTACATCTTAAGAGGTACAAAATAAAAATTCAGGTCTCACTAAACCAAATAAAATAAATTCACTTTGTGTGATAGTTCACATGTTCCCTAAAGTATATCCAGTGTCTTACTGAAGCTGAATGGGGAGGTAAAAAATGAAGAACTAGAAATTGCTAAATACTAGTAAATACATAAAAGCAATGCTAGAAAATGAAATCTTGATGAATAATGAATAATTTCAGTTGCTAAAATTATCTTTAAGAATTCTATTTTCTCCCTATATACCTTCTGGTCCCAGACAGGTTTGAGACGCACACCTGCCAGCAGTCTAACGAGCACCTTTGATAGCAGCAGGTGTTTCTGTTTTTATAGCAGTGAAGACCACATAGACTCCTATTCTCTTGTAGGAAAGTACAGTCAAAACATGATAAATTAGTTCTTTCGACAAGAACACATGGCAGTTCTGAAAGCCATTTATAACTCAATTTATTTCAAGCCCTTAATTTGGAAACTCTTAAAAGGCAAAGGATAAACTTCCTTGTTAGAAAGGTTCCTCATTGCCATATAACACCTCGCCATAAAAGTGCCCACAAAGCCGAAAAGAATTGGCCTGTCAACGCTCCGTTAATGTTTTCACCTACGACTTGTAATAGGAAAATAATTTTTTTACACAGTACAAATGGAAGCTTCTTCATTGTTCCTTAAGTTAAAAAAAAAGCATGTCTTGAAATTATGCATGAAGTTATTATGATCAAATTCTAAACCACCTTTACCACCTGTTGATATAAAACTGGTTATTATTTCAAATTATAAAACCACTAAATACTATACAAAACAGCAGAATTAAATATGCCGCATTTATGAGAGTTAAATGGCCCAGCATACCTTCCCAATGTCCAGTTCATACATATTTGGCCCCTGACTTTAACCTTCTACCTTCTAACCATCTCCATGAGTTTAAAGTTCTATAACTGACTTAGCTTTCATACTAACTTGCATCACTATTATAACCATCATCTTAGATCTAGAACACCCTCTTGATTCCTAAACAACTCAAAATTTAGCTATGAGACTCAAGCTGTCTATTCTTCAACCACCTCAGAGAGCTGAGAAGGATAAATATATCTGATTATATAGGAAGTGCAGGGCCTGCAGCTTCCAATACTAAGAAATGACAAACCAGTGACTACCTGGACAGTTCCCATTTTCTCTCCATACATTCCAGCATCAGTCTTCAGCCTTTTGGTCCTGTTTCTCTGACAGACATTTATTGTAGAGCAGGGGTTATGAAGGACTTACCTACCCTGTCTTGACAGAGCTAGGCTGTCGACTTCCCTGCTACCAAGTTTTGTCCTTTTTGGACAGCAGTCTGTCTGCAGTTGAAGCAAGGAGTTTTTACATGCCAAGAGATAGGCTTGCCACTAATTCAACCATCTCACACTGGAGATTCTTTGATGCTTATCTTCTACTTGGAGTAGAATAGGGGGTGCTGTCAGGAGCTGATATGTCATGATATCAAAAAAAAAATCTTAATTTAAGACCATATCTTTGAATGCCATATTCTGCAGATCTCTTGGGGTTTTTGAAGATGCCCTATCTATCTCTTGTATTTAGATAAGCAAATGTTGCTTGTCTCTTAACAACTTGATTACTGAGTAGCTTAGAGAATATCTGTGATAGACTGTCATAGTAGCTAACAAGGTGAACAAGGTGACATGCATGCATGACTAGGAGTTTGTTTTTCTTAACTATCCTAAACAGTTTAAGATGGTTGGTATCAAGAGGCCAGAGCTTCACATTTCATTTTTAAGTATCTCTAGGTACAATACCATTAGGAAGCGTTACCTTTAATTTTGTATCAATATACAAAGATCTATTCAAATGTGGCTAAATATACTCTTAATTTTGTATCAATATACAAAGATCAATGCCTATGTGGCCCAATACAATCTTAATATTGCGTCCATATACAAGGGTCAATACCATTGTGGCCAACTATAATCTTAATTTTTTATCAATATACAAATATCAATACCGACGTAGTCCAATACAATCTTATATAGAATTTACTGTTATAAGAGAAAGAACCATTTGTTGGATTGAAAAGGGAAGCTGTTGGGGGGGGAAGAGGGTGGAAGGGTGGGACAAGAAGGAGGAATAGGGAAGGGTTTGTGACTGAGATGTAACTTGAAGAAAAAAAATAAAAAAATAAAGTACTTATATTAAAAAAATGTATTTAAAACGTAGTTAAAGATTATGCTGACTTAGTACAGTGGCGGTTGTAGGTTCTTTTTCAGGATCCATGAGTTCTCTAGCCCAATTACTTGTCTAGGTTTTCAATATCAGACATGATTTTCCTCTTGTTGAGTGGGCCTTCAGTCAAACTAAACTGATATTGGTATTGGTTACTGCCAAGATGTGAGTGCCACTATTGCACCTTTGATGTTATTATGCTATACTGGTAATTAATGTGCTTCATAGGCATATTTTAAAATATAATTTTATGAGAGTTTTCAAAAAAACCACTAAGTAGCATGTTGATTTTCATTTTTAATACCTAAACACCAAAAGAATATTTATTTTAAAAGCTGGTTCCAGTTTTTGGGTCTTTGTAGGTAATCATGAAAGAGAGTATTACTATATCAAGCTAAAATCACGGTTAAAAACTCTAGAAACATTTGATTGGTAGCATTTGTGTTCAGCCGTGTCTGAGGGAATCTAGATTTTTTTCTTTTTCAGATTCCATGAATCTGAAAAGCTCTCTGTCCTGCCCTAACCTACATTTCTCTCTGTCTCCCACATCATTATTAATTGTTAATCCTTTGCACCTGTCAGGCCTGTTACCATGTCACTGTATGTCTGCTAACTGGATTTATATGTCTGTTTGCATGTGCACATCAGGCTGTCTGTGAATGCTCAACATTGGCAGGGACAGAAAAAAAAAACAAATGCAAATCAAAATTCTTTCTCTTGCCATATTGCTACAGTCCATGTGTCTTTGGGGGCTTCTTGTCTTCTGTCTTCTTTTGCTACACTGGTTATCTGCTGAGGCTAGAAATAGATCGTATGATACACCTTTTGACTTCCATGTCTGCAGATTCAAATGGCATTGATACATGGCTGTCTCTTGTCTCCTTTATTTTTCATGCTGGTTTCAGCTGGTTTGTTCTTCAGCTCTCCTTTGGACTTAATTAACCACATGCCTTTGGGTATAGTCAAGAATTTGAAAACACCAAAATATATTCCCTGATTTACCATTGAAAAAAATTGATTCCAGATTATTGGGTTTTGGCAACCATTATAATTCAGGATAAGTTTTAGGAGAGGAAAAGTTTATATCTGACTTCTTGGAAAGCCTGGTCACCTGGTCCTAAGAATCTGATATAAGACAGAGTAACAATGATAATTCTGTTCTTTACTACATCATCAGAAAGAAGCCAGATGAGTATTGTAGTCTCTCTCTCTCTAGTGTGTGTGTGTGTGTGTGTGTGTGTGTGTGTGTGTGTGTGTGTGTGTGTGTGTGTAGGGAAGTATCTCTTCTCAACCAGCTTCTTCCTGGGGATAGGAAGAATGTGAATGCTTACAGGGGTAAGAGCTGAAATCAGAGATGTCCACCAGTGGGTTTGGAATGACTCTGAACTGTCAGAATAGCTGTGCCATGACATGTGGTTTGTGTGTTTTGCTATGTGTTGGCTGAAAATCATGATTGGGCTGGAGACACTGAACAGGAAGTCCCAGGGGTGCTGGGAAGGGGCCCCCAGGCAAGGCTGCAGAGGGACATCCCCTAGCTGAGTCTTAAGGATCCAGGGGACCTACACAAAGACTTTCTCAGATAAAAGGAACCTGTGCTTTAGCCAGGTAGGATTCTATGGAGAACAGAGCGTATTGATACTGTGAGTGTATCATTATTCTGTTTGCTCTATTGGCCAGTGGTCTAAATGTCCAGCTTTCCCTTTTCACGTGCTGGCCTAGGAGATATATCTTTTCCTTGTCTTCTCTTTTCTCTGTACTCAGTCAGGTAGCAGTTCAGTTCTGAGACTAACCTGTAGCTTTTCCAGTATGCTCTACTTTTCCTGCCCCTCCCCTAAGCACAGACTGGGATCATGGTGGATTTTGAGAGACACAGAGCTTTCCTCTCCAGTATCGATTAGCCATAGGTTGGTGCTAAGGAAAGCTGTTTTCATTGGCCAATTAACCTAAGCATGAATGAGTTCAAGTCAACTTGTTGTTGTATCTGGTGAAAAAAAAAAAGAAGTAAGGCAGCTATGCTATAATAGAAACAAAAGAGAAGGTATGAAAATAAATTAGAAACAAGTAAAATGGGCAAGCCACAAAATAGTACCATGGTTTGCCTATAATAGAGACTCGATAGAAATGCTTAGTGGCTTAAATGAGTTTCCAACTTGAGTTTTTTTCATTGCACACATACTTAAATGCTCAGGGAGTCTCTGGCTATATAGGTTACTACAGGCCTCATCCAGTGAACTGCTGCCAAGTGGCATCCCTACTTGATAACCTCACAATGGCCTTCCCATGGTCTTTAGTATGGCAACTCTGGCTATTGGGAGAGTCTCCTCCAGCAATATTAAAAAAAAATATGTTTTCTACCAGGCGTTTAGAGAAGAAATTGCACCCATCAACTTGAAAGTTAAAACAATGAATGATCTGTCCAGTCAGCTATCTCCACTTGACCTGCATCCATCTCTAAAGATGTCACGCCAGCTGGATGATCTTAATATGCGATGGAAACTTCTACAGGTACCTGCTTTGCCCCTTGAGAATGCTGTCTAGTGCTGCATGAAGAAAAGGGAAAGGGAATGGAAATGTCAGGAGAGTGTGCAATTATTGATTTGCATTTAGTTTCCTAGTGTGACAATTCTTTGCCTTTTTAAAATGTGGGAAATGTGCTTTAGAATGTGCACAAACCAATAAAAGCTCTTGGATGGTCTTTAAGACCCACTTCACTTTTAACCTATATATTATCTCTTCTCTCTCTTTACTGAAGGTATTTGTTAATGCATTTATCAAGCAAGTATTTGTCTTTATCTTGAAACCAAGAGCATCATTTACCTATGAGTATGGAATTTGGGGCATAATTCATATATACTTTCTATATGATACTTGTAGAAAATTACACAAAATCCAGTAAGTCATGTTAAGTGTAACCTATAGTCTGCCATAGAATCATCTGTCCTATCGTGGTAAGTAAACAGATCATTTTCTTACCTTTATCATGTATTCTTTTTTCTTTTGGATAGTCACAAAGCCATTTTCCTTTCTCTTCACATTGCTCACTGTACAGGGGTTTTCTTCATGTTTACAGAAAGCACATCTGCCCTTTAGCTTCTAGAACCAACCTTCCCAAGGCAGTTTTTTTTAGTGGCTCTCGACTTTACTTATAGACTCCAGATTTAACTGAACCAGGACTCATGAGTGTTCCTGAGAATGTGCATTGGCTGACTACTGTCCAGGCAAGGCAGAAGTTCATGGTACATAGGATCTCCAATACTTTCAGTATCCACCTGCTAGGTGTCAGGACAACTATGGCTTTTCACTGAAAACAATCAGGGGAAGAAGTGACTAAAGGAATGTCAGTAAATAATTCAATATCTCTACAATATGACACTTTAATAAGACAAATGTGCAATTTCAATCACTTTATTTGAAAAGTATGATACATTTTATGTTGTAATTTGCTTCTTGTATTAATCCAAACATTGAAAAGCCCAAGGAGCTTACTGAGATGGTTTAGTAGGCAAACACATTTGCTGGCAAGCCAGAATTTGCTCCCAGCAGCTCACATGATAGAAGGAAAGGTCCAACTCCTAAAAGATGCACCGTGACACCTGTGTCCCATCCTTACCCCAGATAGAATAAATTCATGTCAATGTTTTTTGTAATTTAATGGTACATGTTTTCTGAATGAAATTGAAAATGTGAGACATGAATATTCTGTAGTTGACAGTCTTTCCTATCAGTGTGAAGAATGTCAATAATCTGGGGTTTTTCAGACAAAGCATATTAAATTGTAAGCGCTCACAGAAATGGCTGAACCTTAGTCTTTTTCTTCTCCATTTTTCTGCATTATTATTGTTCTTTATACTCATTTGAAGACTGATCTTGTGGTCTTTCTTGATTTCCTTTTTGCTTTACATCTGTTATCACTATCTCAAAAGACATCAGTCAATATGTTATATTTGAAGGGGAGCATGCATTTTTCCATCCTTATCTTTGATCCTGTTTGGTAGCTGCTAGAATTCAAATATCAGTCACGGATAAGGGAAAAAAAAAATCCACGCTAGCAGACAGAGCTGTTAAATTTCAGGAATAGCAGCTAACTTACTCATAAAATATGACATTTGAGTATTTGTCATAATGAATAAAGTGCATTCTAATATAATTTACACAGCTAACCAAGAGAAACCTGAGCTGCTCAGTGAGCTAGACAGATACAAGTTTTATTTACAGGTAGCTGAAAATGGAATTTTCCAACCAAATGGAACAGCTCACCACCACTACAGAGACAAATAACAGGGGAAAGAAATGGAACTGTTAGAAGACTATATGCAAAAATATAGAAGAGTATATTTTTTGGTTTGCCTTTAGTTTCATAACTGTTTTTGTAATGTGGCACACGAACCACAGACTACTTACTAACAAATACAGAAGTTAGTAATATACTGGGGTACACTGGCTGCACATCGCAACCACAGAAAGGATACCCAAGGGCTCTTCTTTTGTTTTTTTGGTAGAGATCATCAGATGAAAACTTACAGGACAATCCGAAGCCATTTCACACTGATCTTTCTGTTTCCTCTATTCTGTCATTTTACATACTCGTTCATCTATCTACCTCTCATCTGTCTATCTACCTATCTACCTGTCAATATATCTATCTCTGTGTAACAATCTGTAATCATCTAACTGCCTGTGTCCCCATTCGGCCGTCTATTTGTGTCTTTTCTTTAGAGTACTCTAAGCTTCATGTTCCACATTTTCTCTATGGCACTTTTACCATCTTTCTTACAAAAGAAGGCTGAGTATGGGTTCACCCCGTGGCCAGATCTTAACCTAAGCTGCCTTAGAAGCATTCTTCCTGGGAGAACGTGAAGAAGAATACTTTTAAAGCATAGATATGGCCCCAGATGGCCAAGGCATGGTTATTCATGTTGTTCTGACTAGTTGTGTCCACAGGCACTTCCATGTTTCTTCATCTCTAAAATGATAACAATAGTAATATTTACCTGATGTGATTATTGTATAGATGTAAAGTTTATATAAATAGTTTAGAATGATCTCTGGCTTTCTTTACCATTTTTTAATGTCAGAAGTTGATTTCCATACTACTACATTAATAAGAAAGGAAGAGAAGAATTCTCAGGAAGAGAAGAATTCTTCCCAAGCAGGAGTGAGTCAACTGAGCAACAGCATCACTTGATATAGTAATTAAATCAAGGATATTATAAAAAAACATTCTCTTGAAGTCAACCATTCCATCTGGCTTGTGTGTGTATGCAGGTTTCTGTGGATGACCGCCTTAAACAGCTCCAGGAAGCCCACAGAGATTTTGGGCCATCTTCTCAACATTTTCTGTCTAGTAAGTATGAATAAATTTGAGTGATCTTGTCAGTTGAATGAATCAGCAGATTCCTTCAGTTCTGCCTAAAAATCTATGTTCTCTGCTTTAAGTATGCTTGGAATAAATACATGTTTAAGGGAAGATATTCCTGAACTATTGCTTACTGCTTATGTAATGCAGTATGCAAATTGGTAAATCTTCAAAGGAAAACAAAAGAAAGTTTGTCTTTAGGTATGTTTTCTCATTTAAACATTGGTTGTGCAAACTAACATGGAGTATCATTGCTTTGTCATGGAAAAGTTGTGAACTTTTCACACTGAAAATTTATGCTGTGAGGTTTTGAATTTTTCTCCATTCACAAAAAATATACTTAGTTTTTAAAAGCTGCACATTCATTTAAGGTGGTAATATATAAATCTTTACATGAGGACATTTGAGGTTACTAGGCTCAAGGTATTCACGTGAAAGCCTTTCTTGTGGGCAAATGTTGAATATTAAGTATTGCCCATAGGTAGATCTAGTAGAACATCCTCTAACTGGAATTTTTAATTTTATATGCACTTCATGAAGACCTAAGTAAATAATTTTGTGCCCTGTTTTATTTATCATTCACTGCTGAGGGCATTTAAGAATGTTGAATTTTGAAACTTCCAGATTGAGTATAATAAAGATAACTATCTTTAACTAGACCTGAGGATTTTTGAAATTTAAGTTTCTGGTCATTGCATACCCATTTCCTCAGATTGCCTCAAGAATTAAATGCAAAAGTCTACCAAGTTACACAAAGCACCCAACCCATATCTTGGCACAAATGCTTGCAGCACATATTAATGCCTTTCCTTTCATTTCTTATGACAAGTATATGGAAGAAAACAAGTTGTGTAATTTAATTAAATTTAAGTAAATTTTAAGCTCAAGGCCAAGAATATTTTTCTTTTTTTTTGGTTTTTCGAGACAGGGTTTCTCTGAATATCTCTGGCTGTCCTGGACTCGCTTTGTAGACCAGGCTGGCCTCGAACTTACAAAGATCCGCCTGCCTCTGCCTCCCAAGTGCTGGGATTAAAGGCGTGCGCCACCACCGCCCGGCTTCCAAGAATATTTTTCAATTGTGGCAACTTTACTTTATCTGGAACCACAGAGAAAGATGAAGTCAAACTCCATGACCCCTGACTAAGTTAATTCCATTGGTGTTTTGTCTGTATTTTTTATTTTTATTTTCACTTATTCCTTTTTTTTTTGTCACTATAACAATACTGGGAAATTGAATTAAATGACCAAAGATCATGCTAAACTTCTACATTCTTGTGAAAGTAAATTTGTCATTTTCTGTCCACTACCTCTAACACTTACCCATCTTTAGTTCCTAAATTGATTTGTAGGTATTTGTCTCTGAGTGATATGTAGACCTTGGTGGTGGGTAAGGATGGATTTCATTTTTTAATGTTTAACATATAGATGCCATTATTATTGGAAATAAATAGGCTTTTAATACACTCATTAAATATTAAGTATTATAGATTTCTAAAGCGTATAGAATAAACTAAAGCCAAATTAAAGAGGCATTTGTAAATAATTGAGACCGCATAGTTCAAATGATCCATTATCTATTTAATATCTATCTAATATTGAATGAAGCCCTAACTTTTCACCTGGCACCTCTCCCGTGGTAATCTAGTTCATGTTCCTTAAGTCATGAAATGTTAGAGGATTGTCATATGCTTTGCAGTGTTCCAGCAAGTGGTCTTTCAGTGTTTAGCAATGGACAGTCCAAGAATCTTGCTTAGTCAAATCAAAATAATTATTAAATGAAGATGTGTGAGTAAAGCTGCAGTTAGTAGATTTAATAACTCTTACCCCTTGCTGCTTAGAGTCTTTGGGTTGACCGGGTTCCTTGGACCTTATCCATGGTTATTAAAGAAACCTGTTCCATGAGGGACATAATAAAACTTGACCTATTAGCCTGGTGCCAACACTAGAATGAGGCTGCCTCTCATGAGAAATTTAGTGTACCTGATTGTTTATTTCTATGTCTGTTTGTGAACTTCTGTAGACACAGAAAAAAAAAATGACCGCTTTCCTTTCATCAAGACAGGAACAATATTTAAGGAGGAATTTGGTGAAATAGTATTTGGAAACATGTGGCTGTATCTTAACTGCACTATTGATTTACTAAGTATACATTGGGAAGCTATTTTTGACTCTATGTACTTAGCTTCTTCTCTATCAAACTAAATGTCTGTGTGTGGATCTTGCTGCATTTTAAAAATACAATATAGATTTGAAATGCTTGACAAAGTTTAGAATGTTACATATTTGTAAGATATCACCGTGCCAACCAATTAAGAAAAAAATGGTGGCAAATGTCTCTTTGAAGGTCTTGTGATAGTTACAAAATTTCATTTCAATTTGCCTGGTAGCTTGCTTAGCAAAATTCCTACGGTTCTAAATCCGTGTGGACTGGTCTGCTTAAATAAATAACTCTTTAAATACTTGATTTACTATAACAGTAATGTAATTTTACAAGTAATCAGTAAGCAGAATTGTGAAAAATATTTTCATTAAAAGGCAGAGCATCTCAATCATAGTGATTTTACTACAAACATGGAAAAATGGTTTTTATATATTGAAGATGAAAATAAGTGCCTTATATTCTTCTTAGGTGATCTGCTTGGCTTATAAAACCCTTTGTTTATTTTTATGTTAAATTTTTCTTTCTAAAAACTTCTTATAATTAAATTTGTTTGAATGCCATCTGTTCTTAGTAACTATGCCTATGAATCTGGTACAATGTTAAGAATGTTATTAGTGATCTACAAATTCAGTCTTGAGTATTATAGTTTTTAATCTGAATACACAATGTATAGGGAACACAGTTTGCATATTGCACCGAGGTCTAGGTTGTAATGTTTATGAACAATAACCTGGTTTAGTGAAATTGTTATCAACAGATTCCGAGAGAAACAGCTCCGGAAGTTGAATCTTGGTTCTTTCCTCACATGAATCTTTAAAGCTGTTCTTTCTTTGGCTTCATGCTTTTCCTAATTTCAGGAATCCAGCACAGAGCCAGAGTGGGTCCCTCAAGATTTACTATGAAATGTGTTCAGTTGTTTTACATTAAGGTGTAAGGCTTGCTGCTTCCAATAACTTCCCTTTGTTTCTTCAGGTTCAGTCCAACTGCCATGGCAAAGATCCATTTCGCATAATAAAGTGCCATATTATATCAAGTAAGTTGATTTCAGTTCTCCTTTAGGTACCAAGAAAATAAAATTTTACCTAATAATTGAAGAGCTCTCCCATCCCTGTAATTTGTTTCTGGTTTTTTTTTTTTTTTTTTTTTTTTTGAGATAGGGTCTCATTATTTAGTCCTGGCTGGCCTGGAACTCATTTTGTACACCAGGCTGACCTTGAACTCAGGGAAACCCATTCAACCTTTGCTTCCTAAAAGTCCTGGGATTAGATTTGTACCACCAAATCTAGATCCCTGTCTTTTTTTTTTTTTTTTTTGAATCAAAGTCCTCTCACTCCTCCCCTCCAGGTCCCACTCTCCCTTCTTCTTCTCCATCTCAGTCCTCTCCTTCTCCTCGATGAGGGGAGCCCCCACCTATCACCCTCCTCAGTTCATCAGTCACTGAGGGCTAAAAGCTTCCTCTTGTACTGGGGCTTGATATGGCAACCCAGGTAGGGTAAGGTGTTCCACTAACAAATTCAGTCTTAAGTATTATAGTTTTTAACAGGGTCCATGACTTGCTGCTGGATGGAGTTTTTCCTAGGATAGTTATGATAGGTTCCAGTCTGTTTGAGACTGTGGGTTGTAGGATGGTTGTCCTGTGCTTATGTGGTTAATATCCACTTATAAGTGAGTACATACCATGCGTATCTTTCTGGATCCCTGTACTTTTCGAAACAGAATTTAATCCAGTTACCTAGAGGAAGCTATGAATAATTAATACTGGGACTAAATTAGTTTTAAAATCAGAGAGTTGTCCTTCATTAGGTCTTTCGATTCCTGGGGAAAATTACCTGAGTTACTATTTTATCACCATCATTATCATCCTCTTCCTCCTATTCTTCTTCCTCATCATAAGGTTTTGTTAGCCTAGTTTCTCTTTTCTGTTTCTTTGCATGTGACAGTTTCTGATTCTTGTCTACTTCACACATCATCTGAGGATGCTGGTCCTTGGCTTCCTCTGTATTTTGCCATAGAACAGAATGATCAAGCCACCATTATCCCCAGAACTTTAAGTTAGTAAAGCAGCTGACTTGCAATGCAATCTATTACTAAGCATTGTCATCAACTCTATCATGTGTAAGGGGAGCTAGATCCTCATTCTGAGAGTATCAAAAAACAGCTGTGACTCACATTAGCTGTGTTGCCTTGGGCAAGTTGAATTTAAAAAAAAATCTTTGTGCCAAGTTCTCTTTGTATCATGTCTGAAACAAAGTGTGGTCTCTTGAAAATCCTATGCCAATGCTAATTAACTCATCTGATCATTCTTTTTGAAAAGCTTGTAAAGACAATATTTGTGGAATAGTACTTTTTAATGTCCTTTTCCTTCTATCCTGAAATCCATTCTCATTTTAAAAACAAACTTGATTGTCATCATCTATAAAAATATATTAAGCAATATATGTTGCATTGTCTTATGAGAATTTAACTCTTTTGTTCGTGGGCAACGTTTGGTATACTGACTTGTGATAAATTCTAGAATGGGGCATCAAAGCAGTTGATGGTTGCATAATTTCTATAGGCGTGAATGGAAAGGAGTCTAAACTGGGTGAAATGACTTGTCTTTACTGAAAGCAGATGTGACCATCTAATTCAAATTTGAAACTGTCTTAGATATTTTGCATTTTTATTTCAGTTAATAATGACTGTAGCAATAGTATTCAAGAACTTTAGCTTGCTTGGGTAAATATTGACTTGAACCAAATAATAGGGCTTTAGTTATAAACCTGATACAGAATAAGTCCTTCTCTTAAAGATGTCCAATCCTAACCAAATAGGATGCTGCCATTAACAACACGTAGTAACAGAATACACTAGGTCTTAGCCGGGTAGTCTCCAGGTTGTAGATTACCATTAGCTGATTATTCTGATAGAGTCAGTGAACTCATGAGGGCCTTCAAAAGGAAGAGAGCTGCTGAGGAGAGGCCAGACTTAGAGAGGAAATTTCAGATGTAACCTCGAAGATGGAGGAAGTGGATTGTAACCCTGGGAATAGAGATAGCCTCAAGAAGCTGGAAAAAGAAGGGGAGAGGGATTTCCCTGTAGACTTCCCTGAGAGGAACGCATCTCTGCCAGACTCAATGCTAGTCTTTGGGAGCTTTTGTGTGGCAGCATTAGAAAATGAGTGTATATATAGTCCCAAGTTTAGAATTCCATAAGGATTGTTTAGAATTAATTAATGGATTGGTTTGAGCTGGAGTCCTCTCTATTCAGATTTTGTTAAAATGCAAACTTGATCTAGTAAAGCAGTATTTGTTTTCACTAGATAGAGATAATTGGAAGTCTCTTACTCAGTGAAGCTCACACACTGATTTTCTGGAGTTGTTTTGTTTTTGCCAAGGGTGACTTCTAAAGTTTATCTTTAAATATATGTTTCCACTAGTTGAAGAATTTCTGTTTGTCCATATTGATAATAGATGACCAAGGAGTAATCAGTGATTAGAGTTTATTTTGAGGTACGGCAGGAGAGTGTTCTTGCAAGGACTGTCGGTTCTTTTTGTTTGTTGGTTTGTCTGTTTGTTTGTTGTTCTTGCTTCTCTGTGTAGCTCTGCCTGTCCTGGACTCACTCTGTAGACCAACCTGGCTTCAAACTCATAGACATCCATCTGTCTCTATCTCCTAAGTGCTGGGATTAAAGGCGTGCACTACCATGCCACGCCGGACTGTGAATTCTTACGGAAAGCAAATACATGGGAGAAAAGTTAGTTTATCTGACACCTTCTTGCTTGGTCATAGCCAAGACTGGAAAAATAATACAAAATGCAGAGATGGCAATTCTTTAATAATGATGTTCAGAGGTAAATGTCTTCTATGTCGCTCTTTTTTTGGTAGTCATTATTTGGCAGCCTCATACTGCATGTAATGCATTCTGGCCATCTCTCTCTTACCCTCTTCTGCCCATCCATCCCCTCCTACTACCTGCTCTGCATCTTACTTTCATGTCTCTTTGTTTTGTTTTTGTTTATACTTTGTAACTCAGGTCCTCCTCGGTGAGCCTGGATCTGTAGCTGTTCACTGGGGAATGGCCATTTTCTTAAATACGTGTAGATTTAGTGATAAGTGTCTTTTAAGGTATTCACAATTTACAGCAGATTCTCCTGGTTTTATAAAACTCATTTAGCTGCCATTTTTCATTACTTATGCTGTTATGCAACTTTCCAGTTTATTTCCCCAAAGAAAAAGGAACATTAAATGTGGGAGGTAGAGTTAGAGGGCCAGTATTTCACATGGAGAATTGTTATGAAAACAAATTTTAACCCTCAGATAAATTCGTAAGTAAATGATAAATGAAAAGGCTTTTAATGTGCACTTCCCTTTGCATGCCTGTTCAAATAAGTAGAAAAGAAATTTAAAAAACCCATTTAGCATTATTGTCACGCTATTAGAATTTCCTGGGGCTAATTGAGTGAATTAATTTAGCCAACAGAAAATAGTATTGAAGTAGAAATCTTAAATTTACATTTCATACATGTAATGCTAGAGTACAGCAATAGAATTTGAAAGAAGAGGTCAAAGTATTTATAGCTGATATCTTAATTGTATAGGTTTATTAAAATATGCATGATGTATGTCAAGATGCTTCTTTATTAATGTTTGGAACTGCACTTCACTGAGTGACATGTTTTGAAGAGTGACAGGATATAGATCTGAAATGTACAAACATGCCTATGTGGCATGAATCCTTGTTAATGCCTATGTTAGTTGGGTTCCTGTCACAGTTAACAAATGCCTGAGATGAAGTCAATAAGCTCAGGAAAAAAAAAAAAAAAAACTAAGATAAATCAAAATGCAAAGTTGTGGAACCTGGTCCCAATGGATACATTTACAAACACTCCATCACCTAAGGCTCAGAGAACATTGCAGAAGAGGGGGTAGAAATATTGTAAGAGCCAGGGGATCAGGGAGTTTGCTGTCAGATTGTGTCTCCTAGTAACATTAGAAGATGAACCCTAATGTCTGTCCAAACATGAGCTGAATAAGGATGACAACAATGGACATGCCAAACTGGATGGGGGGAAATCTACAATGTCTCAACCCTACAGAAAGAATTATAGGTAACTAAGGAAAGCTGGGAGCAGGAAAGGTGGTCCTCCCAGCCAATAAAATACCAGTTGATTGTCTGGTGCCAAATAATCAGCCCTGAAAACATATACAAGCAATATATGGATTCAGAAGCTTATATTTAGGTATGTGTGTGTGTGTGCAGGCATGTGTGCATGTGTGTGTTATGTATGGTGCATGCAAAAACAAATAGTGAAAAAGAGGCCACGAAGGAGAGTGGGGAGGGGCATATGGGAAGGTTTGGAGGGAGAAAAGGGAAGGGAGAAATATAATTATATTTTAAGCTCATAAATAAAAAGAAAATAGTAAGTGTCTTAGTTAAGGTTTCTGCTGCTATGAAGGGACACCATAACTGCAGCAATTCTTATAAGGGACACCTTTAACTGGGGCTCACATACAGTTCAGAGGCTGCTCTGTTATGGCCATGGTGGGAAACATGACAGCATGCAGGCAGACATGGTGCTGGAGAGGTAGCTGAGAGTTCTACATCTGCATTGGTGGGCAGCAGGGAGAGCTAGTGAGCCCCTCACTGGTCCTTGCTTGAGCTTCTGAAAACTCAAAGCCCACCCCCCCAGTGACACACTTCCAACAATTCCACTCCTATCCTAGCAAGGCCACTCCCTATGTTCCTATAGGAGGCCATTTTCATTCAAATCACCACAGTACATAAAATGAAAATTTAAAAAACAAAACAAAAGAGAAACGGAAGAAAGAAAAGAAAAACAAATTATTTTTTGGCTTACAGTCTGGGTGTTCCAAGGCATGGTTGATTGCCCCTGTTGCTTTGTTGCCTAATACCAAGAAACATATCATAGGAAAAGTCTGTGGAAGAGCAAAACCCCTCATCTCATAGCAAGGAAGCCAAAGACAGGAAGAGGAGGAAACTTCAGAGGCATGTTCCAGATACCTAATGGTGTCGCCCTAGGCCCCACCTCTTAAGTGTTCCAGAGCTTCCCAATAGTACAACTTCATGGAGGCTTGGGTGAACACAGAGCCCAGGGAGACAGAATAGTTAAGAGCCACATTGTAGTAGTGTCTTATACTGACACATATCTTTAAGCAGTATTTGCTACCCAGAAGGGAGACTTTCCAAAATAAACCTGCTTATTTTTTCTAAGACAATCCAGAGGCAACTCACCCTCCTCTGAGTTTGGAAAATTTGATCTTGGCTCCTACCACTTTCGTAATATACAGAACACAACATAAAAATCCATTGTGAACTTTAGTTCTCGCCATCGTAAAGTTTGATTCCACATTATGTGTTTTGTGCATGTTCCCCAGCTAAAAGTTAACTTTCAGTGAGCTGGGGAGGTGAATGAATGATGGCTAAGGCTTTTGGCTTAACAATCCTAACATGTCACATCATCAGGTAAAAAAAACCCACCACTTTGTAAAGAAAGCCACTGTGTCTTAATAATGGTAAATAGTCCTAGCTCATAATAACCATAAACTGAAATAAATTGCATTTAAAACAGCTTTATTACATTTTTTATGTTTGGTTTTTGGGTATGTCGGTGTGGAGGACACATGTGCAATGTTATGAGTGTGGCGGTCAGAGGACCCACTATGGACGTTTAAGGAAAGTTCTCCCTGTTTTTAGTCATGGGCTAAGGTGCTTGTCTATAAATGGTAGAAAATAAAAGTATAAATTAAAGTTTTGGGGTTCGTTTTCTCTACCTCATTCCTATGGTTTACCAATGGCATGTTTCCTTATCCTGGATAAACTACTTACATAGTGTAGAGGAGAGAACCAAAGTGAGTTTCTGTTGGAATTATGGACCTAGCTTAGGGAGCAGAGCGGCATTGCTTTTCCTAACTGAGGATACAGAAGATGGGCTATTATGAGAAACCCTAATGCCCAGTCTTACGTGAAAGTGAAGGCTCATGATGCCGTTCCCCTACCAGCAACAGCCAAGTAACCAGAAGCAGTTTATTTTTAAGGATTTTAGAAAAGTTAAACCACACCAAAAGAATCCACACCAAAGGTATAATGCACAGGGGCAAGATAAGTATGTTTCTCTCTGGAAGTCTCCCAACATTTTTTTTCCTCTCTGGGCTCCAGATTTGTAAGTGGAGGCCCTCGGGACACACTGAGTCCCTTTCAAGAGATAGAGCTGGAACAAGAATTTGGGAAAGTCTATTTTACTAAGAAATGGATCTGTGACTCGTTACTGGGAAATGAATATTTTAAACTCACAGGACCAACTCTGCTGTTGGGAGGAAAGAACAAAGTTGACTTACAAAAGAATATTAGCACTTTGGGGTTACTGTTTCCCCTGTGCTCTGAGGCAACTTCAGACAAATGAACACACCTTGCCTAACTTAGGACACTAAAGAGCGGCTAGTCAGTCCTGCACAGCGGGCTACCAGCACCCTGTCACCGGAAGCATCTCATCATTCTCCAGAGTCCTGGTTAATTGAGATCATGTACATGAAGCTGGCAGTACCTTTGAAAACACCATTACCTTTCCTAACATTCAGTCATAAAACTGGCTTAGAAACTTCTTGATCCCTTAGCAGCATTGCATTGCAATAACACTATTGTCCTCACTTTAAAGTTTCATTTTCTTAAAAAAAAATTATTCGAGACAAAGAATGGGTCAGTGGTTAAAGGTTAAGTTGCCCTTGCCAGGGACCCAAGTTCGGTTTCCAATACCCACACTTGATTTGGTTATTCACAACATTTTATAACCCCAGCTCCCGAGAAATCACCTAGCCTCTGGGGGGCACCTGCTCTCACATCCATATTCCCCTCCTCACACACATAATTTTAAAAGTAAATAGAATTTTAAGTTGTATATTTATTTGTTTTATTTATTGTGGCTATATCAGGGAATGGACTGCCACAGTACGGAAGTGGAGGTAAGAAATCTTGAAGAGCCAGGTGTGGTGGTGCACGCCTTTAATCCCAGCACTTGGGAGGCAGAGGCAGGCAGATCTCTGTGAGTTCAAGGCCAGCCTCGTCTTCAAAGTGAGTCCAGGACACCCAAGGATACACAGAGAAACCCTTTCTCAAACCACCCCCACAAAAAAAGAAAAAGAAACCTCCAAGAAACTCTTTCCCTCCTTCCACCATGTAGGTTTCCAGGGTCAACCTTAGACTGGGTGGCAAATACTTTTACTTAATGAGCTATATTGTCAGCCCTAAAGTTTGATTTTTCAGGTCAGGGACATATTCAGTTTGTAAGTGTCTGTTGTGTTACACAGAAAGGATTGCTGTGAATCCATCTACAAAGATGTGTGTGTGTCCTTCATTTTGTGAATATTAAATGGTTAAAATTATTATTAAATTAAGCAAAACTACAGAAATAATAATGATTAAAATTATAAGATAGAATATCTTCTGTTCTGACTAAAAAGTAAAATAATATAGATAGTATTGCACATGACCATCTATAACAAAAGACAGGTAATTATTAATCTGCTTTAAAATTAAGTGAACAGATGAAGTAGTAAGTTCTTTTTTTTTTTTGAAGACACTAATAGATGTACATTCAACTTTCAATAGAGAACCACAAGGATACAATGCAAATTCCTCTAGGGATGTCATATTCCTGATGTCCCTTCCCTGAGTCAGAGCCATGCCATGCTCCTCAGGGACAATGCAAAAGAAGATGGGTGGTAGGAATATTGATGGGTGGCTCAAGTCCCCTTATTTGAGGATGAAAGGAAATGGAAGTGCGATTAGGTGGCAGCTGGGGTTCCTTAATAGTTCTGGAGTCCCTGTGTACCCTGCAACAAGTATCACCTGTCCCTCCATCTTGAAAAAATAATTCTGCTACCTAATTTAAAGCCATGTCCCAGCAAACCTCACATAGTTATATCCCAACTATTCTGTCATCCCTGCTGACAGTATTGACTTTCTGAGTTTGGGGGTGTAGTGTACCTACTTCTTACAGCCCTTTGCAAGCTGTGCCTTTGGACTCACTCCTGAATCTCATATTATTTTAAGCATACTTTTCAGTTGAATTCAACAGAGTTCTTTACTGTTTTTATTTTGTATTTCCTTTCTGGTGACTTCATTACCATGAGGACCCAGTGACATTTGTAAGGAAGACTCGGACCCATCACAATATGTCCCATTTGAATTATGAACCAAGCTCTCTGTTCTGGAATGCTGACAGTCCTACTTTCGCTTTAACTTCATCATCAGTTTGTAATTCCATCCCCCCAAAATATAATGTTGAGTTTCCTGCCTTTCAAAGTCCAAAAGATAACATGCTTATGAAGAGGTTGGAGAAATTGCCGATGGCCTGAGGATCATGAACTTCCTCTTCACATTCAGGAGCAGCCCCACAGTGTGTGCAACCCTGTTCACAGAGTGGTGACTCAAAATGTATTAGTGAACCCTGGGGTACTGGATTTTTCTTCTTCTAACCCACAATTGAGGGAACCAAAGATTGGGAAGACGATGGTGGCAAAATACTACCCCTTAGGTCTTTAGGACCTTACTCCTCAGGTGGCTGATGTCACTCTGGACTACCAGCGTCTGTTTCACTCTGTAGTTTAGACACCTATATAAAATTGATTGCTTGTGATCATTTGCTGGATTCCTAGATTCAACCTTTAGAAACATATGTAAGGCAGATGTTACAATAATGCCAGGCTTACCTTAATCAGGCTTACTATTTTTTTTCCTTTTCATTTCTTATCCTCTAATGTATTGCATAATGTCCTTAGGAAACTTCTTATCCCCGGAGATAGGGCCTTTCCACTGGGAACTTTGGGGTTTGTTGACAGTTTTGATAAGATCACTTTGGATGGAGGAGAAAAATTAGAAGCCAAAGGCAAATGGATTGAGTAGATAACATGACACCAGGAAGTATAACTATCGCATAATAGACAGTAAGTTTTGTTTGTAGAGAAGTGGGGAAAGGGGTGGGAGCTAGCAGAAATTTTAAACTTAAGGTTAGTGGGTATGTTTGTGTGTGTGCACTTGTGTGTGTGTGTGTGTGTGTGTGTGTGTGTGTTTGGAGGAGACTAGTTTGACTGTGACAAGGAATGATAGTATAGCACTTTTCTTTTAACCATTAGTGGAGAACGGCCCACTGCTGGTATCAGTGATTTTCAGTTGAGGGAGGGAAAGGCAGGCAGAGGAGGGAGTGCTGTGGATATGGGAGTAGGGAGATAGAATCCTTGTCTAGCAGTTTTTAGTTTTTCAGTAAAGTACAAGGTAGAGGCAAGATAACATTGGGGAAGGAAACCCCCTTTTGGATAGGAAAGGAGGAGGTAGGAAGGGGCTGTTGTCTAGGAGTTTAGGGACCCTAGTGCACTTGCCTGTTGCCAGGCTATTGAAGCTTGGAATCAAATATTTAAAGTAGAACCAGTCTGTCTGCAGAGTGATTTTTCTCCTTCGGTATTCAGCCACAGCTGCTTTGGTTCAGAAATGGCAAAGTAATTGAGCAGATCCAGGCCCGAGATTTGCCAGGGGTGAGAAGGAAGGCAGAGAGATAAAAGTTGTTTGTAGTGATTATAATGATGGACTCCAGGCTCAGATCTGGATGGATTCATCAAGAAATATTTTAAAAACCTTAATTCTGCAAATCTACTTCCATATCGAGAACTCAGTCTTAAATCAGACCATCTGTGCCGAGAGTTCTGTTCTGTTGCCGGCCTGAGGCCCTCAGCAAGTTTTCTAAGTGCCTTACTCTGTCCCCTCTCACATCTGAAAAACAGTGATCATAGTCACCCAAGTCACACAAATGGCACCATAATGTGAATTGAGCTTTACACATTGAAAAGTCCAGTTTGCTCACTGGAAATCTTCCTTTCTCTGTGATTGTCCTGGCCCTGGCAGCACCATGTAGTTGCTTCTCTTCCGTTTGTGCTAATGACCGAGTCTCCTTTAGTTTTTGCTCTAGTGTGTCTTTATATTTATAATCAGAAGAAAATAGTAAATAGCAAATGCCAGGGCATCTTGTTCAGGTGTGAAACTGAACACATAATAACATGTAGGTAGATGTAGCTATCTGTCAGACTTTTACTACATAAGTGCAATCAGTTCACATTTTGCAGGGGGAAGGTGAATGCGAAGCACTTTACTGAGGCCAAAGCAGTTGAAAAAATATCTTCCTACAGCAGTAGTTTGCTCAGAAATCCATATCTTTCCTATTTACCTATGAAACACCCCAACAAAGATGAACTGCAGTTGGTTGGTTCATGGCCTCTCTACAGTGTTAGGATACAGCGTTTTTTTGTGTTTGATTTGTTCAGATGCTTTCTTACATGATTTGCGTTTTACTTTCTACAGCGTATGGAATTGCATATTCTCAATAGCAGCCAATAGAGGCCTCTACTACTCCTTAACCTATTCCACTAAAACTTATAGACTGTGTATGCCCTGCTCTATCCCAACTGGAACACTTCAGGGTAAAAACATCACTTGTAATAATTACACCAAAGCACCAGTGTGTGTAGCCTCAAGAAGGACTCAAAATCTTGACTTTTATGTAAACAGATAAACAAAACAAATATCAAATTTTAGTCTTACCTTTAACATTTGTTCTTGTATGGATATGTATATATATATCATATATAAAATTCTATACCTATATATATATATATGTTTAAAATTTTATGTATAGAACTGGAATGAAATGATTAATAACAGACCGTATGAAATCCAGTAGGAAGTATAACATTGGATACATGGTATGTCAGTGTTTGAACAACATGTCTGACTGATCATCTTTCATTTAACTAATTGACATGAGACTCAAGAAGAAGTGACAACTGACCCCAAGGAGACTGAGAGCCACATCTCTGCAGAGCAGGGTAAGGGGCATAAAGATGCCTTTACTCAGAGAAACAAAGTTGACAAAGTAATCAAAATCTGTGGGACAATAGTCCATTGCATTTCAGGGGACATGGTTTGCATCTCTGTGTACAAGACTGACTGAAGAACACTGTTTTTTAGTTTGTAGCATTTCAAATAGCTCAGAAATAATGTAAGTTTCACAGGGTACCCAGGAGAGTTATCCTCATCCTCGAAGGCTTTAACAGTTTTGCTGTTGTTTCTCCTACAAAGGCAAAACTGGGATAGCTAACCACTCTGGTAAGAGGTCACCACTATCACTATCCTTTGCTTCATGAGATTTTTGAGTATAAATATTCACTTGGATATTTAAGTTTCCATTTTATACTGGGACAGCTTCCTGGATCAGTTCCATTTTGGAGGTAGGATTTTTTTTTTTTTTTTTTTTTTTTTTTTAAAGTGGCACAGTGTGGCAGGTTAGGCCTCTTAGGGTGCTGTGTTTAGCTCCTCTCCCTACCTAGCCTTGAGACTGCTCGGAAGATATGAAGATATGCCACTGATATTTTGAGGGAAGACGTTACTTTGGTTCTATTTCAGTTGCCAGCTCTGGATGAGCTGGAAGGGTTTTGGCAAGGGTTGCCTGTCAAGCAGCCTGCAGCTGTTCAAATACTTATAGCATTTAGGTTCAGTGTGGATTTTGTTCTGACCTTCTTTCTCCACTTAAAAAAGGAAAGAAAGAAAAAAAAACCCACGTCTACTCTCTCTCTTTTTTAACTGTTGTTTTGTAAACCACAGCTTTACTTTTGTAACCAGAGGCTGTGTTTACTTTCAGCCTTTTCAGTTCTGCCTAATGAATCAACTGGTATTGAATTCACAAAAGAGACTCTTTCCCCTCCCTCCATCTGTTTGCCAAATGTGTGTACTCCCTCGGCTCTCAGGACATGGTGCCTCCAGCACAGAACCATTCACAGCACGCTTGGGAATTCTCAACTGTTTGCCTGATTAGCCAGTGGTATTTTGCTCTTGTGGCAATATTGTCCAAGGGGAAGGTCTTCATCTGTAGTTCTAGAGAATGCATGCATAATTTTAAAGCATGAAGTCTGACTTGACACTGCAGAGAGGTTTAGTTTGGCCCGTGAGCCATCTTGGTATCTTTAGATGAAATGGGTATCTTTGGATGAGATGGGTGTCTTTGGATGGGTATTGCCATGAGGACTGAAATTCATTTAAAAAAATATCAATCGAGTCTTGGCATCTAAGATTAGGAGCCTATAATAGCACAATGAATTATAGTACTTTTTCCACTAACTTATTCCTTACCTCTCACTGGTGGCTGAGGGATGTGTTTCTGCCAAGCTTATGACGATATTATAAACAGTCTTTTTTTTTAGGCCAGATGACTTACACTTGCTCATAATCTTTAGGGCAGTATGAGTGGTTAAAGGATAGAATCGTTTTGTTGGTGTTCAGGCATACAAGTGGACACACGTGTGTACCCCTTTACACGTGTGTACCCCTTTGCATTGCAGTTAAGCATGAGAGTGGAGGAGAAAGACAGCTTTCCAATGAGTTCTAAAACATTTCCTTCCGTTCATAGAATTATTGTTTGAGGTCCTTCACACATCTTACCTACTCCATTTCAAACATAAACTTTATTCATTTATTGAAACCCATTATTAATTACAGGGCATTCTGTTACTCAAGTATACATAACAATAATTCTGTTGTTTTTGATTTGTCACAGATTATAAAAGCAATGATTTCTCTTAAATTTGTTTTTATGAATATTTTAATATCATCTGTCATGTACTGTGCTATTTCACATAGCTTACTAGACAGTTTCTTAAGAATTAAGGGTCATCTCAGAAGTCTTTTGAGAACTATTAAATGTTATTACTCTGTTATGGCCTAGATAAGGGACTATAGTCTATTTTTAAATATAAGACTACTAACCCATCAAGGTAATGAGCATTTTAACTCACACTCACTTGTGGATGCACACACACACACACACACACACATACACATGCTTAACATTCAGACATATATACATACATGCTTACATTCACATACACATACACACACACACCTAATTTAAGCCCTATCACACATGCTTACATTCAAACATATATACACACATGCTTACATTCACATACACATACACATACACACACACACACACACACACACACACACCTAATTTAAGCCCTACCATTATTTATTTTACTATCATCTTATTCCTTTAAGAGTTCCAACTAATATATGAATTATAGCAATAAAGTGAAGATGTGTTTTCCAAGTAAAGAATAGAGATGACACATAAAATTATCCACTTCTGCTAAAAATAATAGTGCTTGTTATTGAATAAAGCTAAGAAGATGGAGGTAATTTAAAATGACAAGAGATGGCCACCTACCTAAGGAGAAGCTGGGGACCTGGATGTACAGGGAGAGATGTACAGGGAGGAATGAACTCAGGAGGGAGAGAACCAAGGTTAACAAGTGGGGAGGCTCAGTAGATGGCAAGATGAACACATGGTATTCATAGAGTCTTCATTTCTTTGGTCTTTAGAAATTTGATTAGGGCTTTTAAAGTGTGGTAACTCTTCATAATGCGGTAACTCTTCACAGCCTTTCTGCTGTCAAAGCATTTGCTGGGAAGGAGAATCACCATCTGCCTCACAGGAGAGAGATTATTGTGGAGCCCACATCGAGTTGGCCACACCCAGCTCAGGGCCTTAGGTCTTTGTCACTCATTCCTTATGTCTGTGTTTCAGTTTGTACTTGTAGTTGTTTTTCAGAGAGAGGAGGCAGAATTGTATCTATCTTTTCTTAACACAGTTGCACAAATAAAATTGGTTATTCAAAGTGTGTTTTGTATGTATATGATGGATATGTGTCTGTGCATGTTCTCGTGTATTTGGGAACAGGTGAATGTGTGTGTGCACACACGTGTATACGTGGGTGGAGGTCAGAGGTCCTTTATTCTTCTCTTCTACACCTTATATATTGAGGCAGAGTCTCTCACTTGAACCCAGAGCTCACCAAAGTCCAGCTTGCCAGTTTGCTCCAGACATCCCCTGCCTTACTCCCCTGTGCTGGGGTTGTAGATGAGCTTCCAAACCACCCAGAACTCATAGGGTACTGGGGATCTGAATCTTCATCCTCATAATTGCATGGTAAGCACTTTCCCCTCTAAGCCATCTCTCCGATCTCTATTATTCATACCTTGAATATTGAGCAATAATTAAGCATTGGGTTTCTGAGTGATCCATAATGGGAGTTTTTTTTTGCATATTTTAAAAATATATTTGGGGGTTTTAGCAGAGTGTAGCTTATATTGTTTTTTTTTGTAGTATGTTATGTTTAACATTTCGTTTTTTCCTTAGCCATCAAACACAGACAACATGTTGGGATCATCCTAAAATGACTGAACTCTTTCAATCCCTTGGTGAGTGCCGCTTTAATTAATAATGATGAATGGGCCAACAGAGCCAATGATGTTCATAAGAAGACACCCAGTAAGCACCCGCTCTTCTTGTATGCACGAAAGAATCATGCTGTAGCCTGACAAGACCGTGCCATGACATGTTATGACAAGAGTCCTGGAATTTAAAGGCAGTTGAACTCCTAATGTCAACACACAAAACAAGCTTTGCCTTTCTTCCTAAGAGAGTATGTGATTTGGAAGTATACCAGCTAAAAAGAGTTCATTTTCCACAAGAGATGTAATTGTTGTAGGTCTCACCTCCCTCATTTTGGCTCATCGTATAGTTCAGCTTTGAATGCTAAAGAAAAGGAAGATATAGTAAGAATATAATAACCTCAAATTTACTGACTTAAACCTTTTTTTTGTTTTCTAGATGGAAACTTTTATCATTTTAGCTTAATTTTATTTTTAAGTCATCAACTAAACTTATTTTGATAGAAAAATGCAAGAGTTCTGCTCTTAGACTGACTGTCAGTAGGTAGCAATATTTAGCTGATTGCTCAGGCTGCCTGTATCCAGGTGTCTCTGGTCACTAACATTTACTCCTTGGGAAACTGAGGTGAGGCTGAGGGTGGAGAATAGCATCCTGTGCTCCACTCCCTCCCATTCAAGAATGAGCATACACACTTCTTTTTTCTCTTTAAACACTGGACTCCTGTGCATACTTTCCTTTGGTAGTTGGGGTTGCAGAGGAAAAACCACTGGTTTGCTTCATTTAGAGACTGAGAGTTAACAAAAAAAAATTTTAAAGGTGATCTTGGAGTTTTCTTCCAACTCCATTAGTCTCTGCTGATGTATCATTAGGATACAGAAGAAGTTGTAATATACTCTGGTTCTAAGGTAAGAATTTGATTATAGGGCTGTTTTAACCAGACCTGTGAAAGAACAGAAGAAGCAAATTGATTAATTAGACACAGCATAGAAGTACATCTCACAAGAACTGAGATGCCCTGTAGTTGACAGAAAACTAACCGGCCTCAGGGCCAAATGAGTGCAGGAAGAACCCTGTTAGCTGATCAGTCTGGTATTTCCCAGTTGTAGCTGCACCTCCTTTCTTTTCCTCCATAGGGAAGAAGGTCATCAAACTTTCTTCAAGGGCCATGGCTGACATTCCTGCCACACAAGATAGGTTAGGTAGAAAAGCAGTGCAAAATCAGTAGATCAAAGCTTTGTCTTATAAAAGAGAAATGGAAAGTAAGAACATTTTCTACTTTTGCATAGGTTTGAGGAAGCAAGGTAGAAGTATGGTTAGACTAAGAGAGATGCTCTACTGGTAAACAGACCCAGGGAGAAGCCAGCTTAGCTGGTGTGTCTAGGTTCTGGGTAGATGCTCTGTGCATCATTCTTCTTCAAGGATAGGACATACCATGTGGCACGTGAAGGACTTTATGTGAGGGTGGAAAAGGTCGGAGTGACCTCAGTTTTATGACTTCTTTTGGGAAAGAGGCATCCAAGTACTCTGTTTTGTTCAGGGAAAGGGATTTTTATTTTTGCGACTTGCTTCAGAGGAGAAAGAAGAAGGAGATGGACGTATGGAGGTCAGCCCTCACCTCTCAGGCCTTTCCAGTCTCCTCCTTCTGTTCGAACAGCTCTACATGGGTTGGGGTAGGGGATTGGTTCGAAACCCACCATCCACTTGAAAGTGTTTTTCTAGAGTGTTCTGTATAAGACTGTTTTTCAATGTATCCCAATATGGTGTGAACAATCATTTGATCATACTCATAAACTGATGTGAAATTTAGAGAGGTTTTTTTTAATTGTCAACAGACGCATTTTTCCATGATCCAAAATAAACAAATATGTTCATTCTTGGCATTCAGTATAAGTTAAATAACAAGCAAGCTTTTAACTTGTTCTCTTTCCCATTTCAGCTGATCTGAATAATGTACGTTTCTCCGCCTACCGCACAGCAATCAAAATTCGAAGGCTGCAAAAAGCACTCTGCTGTGAGTTGTCATCCCTAACTGAATCACCTTGTTTGGACGGGCTGGTCTGGTTGGTATTAGTTTTAAGACAAAGACAAATGAAGAGGCTGGTATGTGTGCAGAGGGAGTGTGATTTTCAGTGCCCCTCATTCAAGGAGTTAGCCGTGTTTCTATAAATGCTTCATGATTGTTGCCACCAAGTGCCCTGGCAAAACAGATGAGCAATGCCATTTGCATTTGAAGTACAAAATTAGTCAAAACTTAGGAGAAGCATTTTTGAAATTGATGCTACCACCTAATTTTAAAAGATTAAATCATTGAATCAAAATAGTAGGTTGTTGCCTGTTAGGTCCTTTTTGTCCACTTCAAACTGAAGGATTTCAAACTGCTTGACACAACACAATCATGTAACAGAGAAATTTTAAGCAATCACATTGCTAATCTGTCTGGGAACAGGAGCCATAAAAATGATAGGAAATTCTCTATTTTCTTTTTTTTAAAGTTATTTTTTATTTCTTCAAGTTACATCTCAATTGCAATCCCCTCCCTATTCCCCCCTCCAGTCCCACCCTCCCACCCTTCCACCCTCTTCCGCCTCAACCCCCCCATCCCCTTCCTTTTTTTTTAAGTTTAAGGTATATCTTTTTCCCCCAACAGCTCCCCCTTTCAGTCCAACAAATGGCTCTTTCTTTTATAACAGTAAATACAATACAAAACAACAGAGGTAATTAGGCCACAATTATGAGAGTTATATGGCTTAGCATACATTCCCAGTGTCCAGTCCATATGTATTTGGCACCTGATTTTAACATTCTACTATCTAACCATTTCCATGAGTTTAAAGTTCTATATCTGACTCAGCTTTCATCCTAACTTTCATCACAATTTTAAAACCATCTTCTTAGATCCAGAACACCTTCTTGATTCCTAAACAACTCAAAATTTAACTATGAGACTCTAGCTATCTAGTCTTCAACCACCTCAGAGACCTGAGAAGGATAAATCTATCTGATTATATAGGAAGTGCAGGGCCCACAGCTTCCAAAACTAAGAAATGACATACCAGTGGCTGCTTGGACAGTTCCCATTTTCCCTCCATATATTACAGCATCAATCTTCAGCCGTTTGGCCCTGTTTCTCTGACAGACATTGATTGTAGAGCAGGAATTATGAAGGACTTGCCTACCCTGTCTTGGCAGAGCTAGGCTGTCGACTTACCAGCTTCCAAGTTTTGTCCTTTTTGGACAGCATTCTGTCTACAGTTGAAGTAAGGGGTTTTTCTTGCCAAGAGATAGGCTTGCCACTAATTCAGTCATCTCCCACTGGAGATTCTTTGATGCTCATCTTCTACTTGGAGTAGAATACAGGGTGCTGTCAGGAGTTGACATGTCTCAATATCAAAAAAGTCTAAAGTTAAGAAAAGATCTTTGAATGACATATTCTGCAGATCTCTTGAGGTGTTTGAAGACGCCCTATCTATCTCTTATATTTAGATAAGCAACTGTTGCTTGTCTCTTAGCAACTTGATTTCTGATTAGCTTAGAATATAACTATAATAGACAGTCATAGTACCTAACAAAATGACAGGCTTGCATGGCTGTTAGTTTGCATTTCTTAATTATCCTAAACAGTTTGTGACAATTGCTAACAAATGGACAAAACTTCACATTTCCTTTTTTTTTTAACCCCCTAACATTTCCATCCCACTCCTCTGGAGTGGAGTGTCCTTACATAACAGTACCTCACCCCAGTTCAGAGGTCATATGAGGGCCAAGAGCCTCCTTATACCCTGGGGCCTACAAGGCAGTACCACCTGTGAAAAGTGTCTCATTGCCAGGGAGAGAGAACTAAAAAACAAACAAACAAATAAACAAACAAACAAAAAAATAAAAATAAAAAAAAGTCTATGTCCATGTTCCCTTTGGTGTGTTGGTTGTAGTATCGATATCTTATACTATATATCTAAAATCCTACTATAAGAGAATAGATGCCATGTGCATCCTTCTGAGTCTGGATTAGCTCACTCAGGATGAGCTTCTCTAGTTCCATCCATTTGGCTGCAAATTGCATAATTTCATTGTTCCTGATAGCTGAGTAATATTCCATTGTGTAGATGTACCACAGTTTTTTAACCCATTCTTCGGTTGAGGGACATCTGGGTTGTTGCCAGTTTCTAGCTATTACAAATAAGGCTGCTATGAACATAGATGAGGAAACTTCCTTATGATTCCGTGAGGAGTCATTTGGGTGTATACCCAGAAGTGGTATGGCTGGGTCCTGAGGCAAAACTATTCCAAGTTTTCTAAGATATCACCAGACTGACCTCCATAGTGGTTGCACAAGCCTGCACTCACACCAGCAATTGAATAGGGTACCTCTTTCTCCACACCCTCGCCAGCATGTGCTGTCATTTGAGCTTTTGATCTTAGCCATTCTTACAGGTGTGAGATGGAATCTCAGAGTCGTCTTGAGTTGCATTTCTCTGATGATTAAGGATGTTGAGCATTTCTTCAAGTGTCTCTCAACCATTAGCAATTCCTCCTTTGTCATTTCTCTATTTAGCTCTGTTCCCCATTTTTTGATTGGATTATTTGGTTTCTTGCCATAAATTTCTTGAGTTCCTTGTAGATTTTGGATATTAACTGTCTGTCAGGTGTGGGCTTGGTGAAGATTTTCTCCCAGTCTGTAGGCTGCCTTTTTATTCGAATGACAGTGTCTTTGCCTTGAAGAAGCTTTTCAGTTTCATGAGGTCCCATTTTCTTTTAAATATGACAGAAGTCATTTAGTTTCACTAATGAATTTTTTTTTTATGTGGAGGACATGCTCATGGGCTATTCAATGGTGCTCATTTTACCCAAAGGTTATTTTTATCCTCAGAATATCAAAACATGTGCGTTCTTGTAAATAGAGCATTGATTTAGGCTTTCTGTATTCGGTTTTAGCTTGGATTATTGACTTGACCCAAGCAACATTTAAGTCTTGCTAGATATTATTACGCAAAGTAGCATTTGTGTGTCCTTTAAACATTGAGAGATTTGGAAAATTCCATATATGTTTGTTTTTTACCCCTTTGTTAAGAGCTGTTATTTGCCCAGGTTTCTCAGAGAAGCTTTGAAAACTTCCCTTAGAAAAATGGCATGTCAGAGCTAAAAAAAATTGTGCTTCTTAAAAATTGTTGCAAGGCTGATAAGAGTCTCATATGGCAAAGTACTTGTTGTACATGCTTCATGACTTCTATTCCTGGATTTCATGGAGGCAGGAGAGGACCAGTTGTTGAAAGTTGTCCTCTGACGGACTTTCGTGTGCACACACAGTCTTACACTTGCTTGTTCTCTCTCTCTCTCTCTCTCTCTCTCTCTCTCTCTCATGCACACACACACACACACACACACACAATAAAGACAATAAAATTTCAACGGCTCAGTAGACGTCATGGATACATTTTAAGTTGACTGGGTGAGCATAGTTGAACAAAGGGAGATGTTCAATCACTTAGAGAAGACAGAGTCATGGAAAGTGTTCAGTATGAAAGGCAAAGTTCCCTTTGGATGTGAAGTCTAACGGGCTGAGAGTCAGCAGCTTATAAGCCTCAGAAGGGAAGGATGAGATGACCTCAGTCTTGTATTATACCACAAGCTCAAAGGTAGTCAGCAGGTTGTTGTAGGTACAGCACGAGCTACTGGATCTGTTCAAATCATGGGAGCCCTCACACTCTGGCTAGAGATCTCTGTGTTGAATGGGAATGGACTAGGAAGCAGACTGTGGACAAAAGAGGGACTGTCTGTCTCCTCAGGGTGTCTGTAGTGATAGCAGTTTTGTACCCAACATCTAGCTAGAAGGTCTTTCCAGGCCTGGTCGGTTATAAAATGACGGCAAATGACGCAGACACGAACTCTCCACCAGACAAAGAATGTTTTGTAAAATGGTGAACATGCCACCAATGTTCTGTAGTACGCCTGGGTAGAGAAACCTGTTTGTGCACTTAGGGTTTGCGGTGTTGATTCCTCTTCCTCCTGAAGAAAAATGCCTCTCTGAAGAAAAATGCCTCTCTGTGGATGAATTCAAAACCTGATAGGGACAGAAAAGAGACTCCTCTAGTCTCTGAGCTAAACGATATTTTATAATGTGCAGTGAGCAATGTCCCCAGTGGGTGGAAGCTCATCTACAGACAGCCACTGGCTTTGCCTCTGGCCAGCACAGGGCTCCAGCCTGGGGACTGTATCCCCCTTGTCTTGCTTATCTGTTAGACCAAATCAACTCTTTCCTCTCTCAACTTCTCTGTTTCCTTGAAATGCCATGGCTGGTCTTCTGTGGGTCCATCATTCTTTATTCCTTCCCAATTCTATCTAAAATTTACCTCTTTTACAACAATTTGCATGCTCATCCCACCTGTTTCTAATTTTTCCAGTATTTTATGATGGCCTGTAGCTGCTATTTCTCACTTGCTTGTCTTGCATAATAGTTGTGCATTAGGAGGTTGACCTGTCTCGATAAGCAATGGTTTTAGGTCATGGTCACCTCTCATTTTGTGCACATCCACACCCAGCATATTGCCCTCTTGCAACATAAGGAAAGTACACATCTGTCATTATTCTGCCATTCTTTATTTTTTTTACTCCAAGATCACTCAGGAGATAGAGCAAGGCAAGAGACTCATTCCAACACTAAAAGAGCTCAAATTCAGAGAGAATATTACAGGTGGACACTGTTCTTGCTTTCAGCAGACTGCTCTTCCCTTAGAATGCAGTGGCCTTTGACTGGCCTGTCTCTGCTCTCTGTCCATTTCTTTTGTTTCGCTCCCATCACTTTAAATTAATGGCTGGCCTAGCAGATTATACCCTGTTTCTCCTTCCTAAAAACTCTGGTTCCAGCTCTTCACATTTGCAATCTTCCCATGGATAGTGTGTGCTGTCCCTTGGGTCTCAGACTGTTAGCTGTGTTTTAATAGTCTGGTTTCTCTGTTCTCACTCCTGGCAATCCTGTCTAATCCATTCATCCATTTTAGTCTTTACTTGTGTGTGTGGTTGGTTGGTTTTTTTGTTTTTGTTTTTTGGGGGGTTTTTTTTGTTACTGTGCTTGTGTTACGCACAAAGACAGTCAGAATTGTAACTCTTAATATTCTTTTTATATACATACTTATTGTCTGCCTTTCCAAATGAATTACATTTTTTTAAACATTTATTTATTTATTATGTATACAGTATTTGCTCTACATATATGCCCGGGCAGCAGATCTCAATGTAGATGGCTGTGAGCTACCATGTGGTTGCTGGGAATTGAACTCAGAACCTTTGGAAGAACAGCCAGTGCTCTTAACCTCTGAGCCACCTCTCCAGCCCTGAATTACATTTTTATCAGAGAGAAGAGTCTGTGTTTTTCCCTACCTGAACCCTCCTATAATTTCGTAGAGCTGGAGTCACTTAGGACATACCAAACAAATAATTTGAGTTTGAAGGTGACAAAGCTGTTCACCAGAAGACATGTACAAGATTTAGAGTCATGTCTCATAGAAGTAGGATTTATTTAATTTTGACTTATTCAAATGATGTTACTATACAGCAGCAAAAAACTCAATGAACTAACCATCAGTACCAGGATGGTGCATGTGAAGCATGTAAAACTACATGGAAAAGTCAAATGGCAAAAGAAATTTCATAGTTCAATTTCACTTATATATAGTTCAAAGCCCTGCAGAACTAACACTGTCTTATTTATGGTGCATATATGCTTTTAAGAACTGAAAGTAAATGCAAAGATTAGAGATTACCCCATGATCATGATGGGACACAATTAAATATGATTTGAGTATGTTCATATTCTTTGGTGTGTAATGGATTATGTATTCTTACTCTTTTCTTTAAATCACACTATGCATTATATATGTTTATATAAAATATATATGTATATGTCTGTATAATGTATATATGTATGAATGAATGTATGTTTGTATGTATGCATGTATGTATGTTGACTAAAAGATTGTTTGTAGCAGGCCTTGGAAGAGAAGCAAGGGAAAACACAGGCCAAAAAGGAAGCCTTTAGTGTATAGAAGGTCAATGTCCATCATAACAGATATATTTACTCAACCCTAAGAACCACCATGGATTTAGTCATGTGGACCCTGATCTTAGATAAGAACAGGAGCTGAGATAGATGAATCCAGTCAAAGGCTTGGATGCAGGTCAGAGAATCTTAAGGAATGCATTGTGGTGAAAGAGCTTTCCTGGCACCCAGAGGTTTCCTTAAATTCCACTTAGGTCAGATCAGGGGTGAGTTTTCAATTTTTTTTCTTGAAATTCCTGATTTGAATGTATCACTATTAACTATTACTAACATGACTTATCATAAGAGGGTCTTACTGTGTAGCCCAGGATGTCCTGGAACTCACTGTTGCTTAGGCTGGCTTTGAACTTGCATTCTTCCTGTTTCTACCTCCTGAAACCGAACTTTTAAATTATTATTTATTTAACTCTTTTTTATTA
>CAJQZJ010033539.1:3951423-3976309 GCA_907164525.1 Lophiomys imhausi | reverse complement strand
ATAGTTAAGAAATTGTTGGTGTTTGTTATAAGTGAATTTAGTAATAACCTCCCTATTCTAGAAAAGAGAAACATGATGACTTGAAGCCATTTCTAGTTTCTTTAGTGCTTTGATCCTTGTGATACTGGCTTTAAAGTTGGACATGCTTTCTATATAGAAGGGGTTAATATATAACCATTTTCTACTTTGAGATACTCCAAAGATAGTACCAAGTAGAGGGTGTATGCTACATATTTTAGCATGAAAAGCAGAGGGAATGAGATGGATAGAGGGGCTTTTGCAGAGATGACTGAGGTTGAGCTGGCTGAAGGGGATGAAGGTTTAGATTCATAGGTTTGCCTGAGTGATGACTGGCTTGCATAGGGATTGGTAGTTGGTAAATTGTGAAAGATGAAGGACGGAAGATGTTAGGATGGATAAAGATCTGTAGACCAGATTTCAGAAGAAAGTGAGGTTTTGATTTTGGAACATACCAAGGCAGAAGTTCCTGAGAGAGGATGCTTATATCTCTTGAGTAGGAGACTCAGCATTGGGGTTAGGCTGATGTTCAGCAGGAGACAAGGGGCAGGATAGGGAATCTGGAATCACCTAAGGAGATGCCAGTGTTGTGAAATGAATGAGGCATCATCTCTGCAGATTAAAACTCCAAGCTTGAAAGCTTGAGTGCAGACATGTTTCCCAGTGCCTGAGGACGTGGGTGGGTGCTAAGGAGGCTGGAGTACACAGCCAAGACCTGGAGCAATGCCCGAAGTCCCAGGACTGGAGCTCAATAGTAATCCTTCTGTTTTTATTTGTTCCGACCCCCAAGGACAGGGGAGGATGACACATTTCTCTTTGACACCCTGTGCTTCATCTGGGAGAATTTAGAAAAGTCTGAAACTTGGTTAGAAAATGAGTTGCCTGTTTGTTCCATTTACCATATGACTGAGCTGTCATTTTTCTCCCTCTGAAAAGACAAAATCATAATTTCCCATGATTTAAATGTAGTCTGTTCTTTAAAAGGTACCTGAATGTGACACACTTCAGGAAGATACATGCTTGGCTTAGGCACTATGTCAAAGTGTCAGAGTAAATCACTGGAAATTGAAGACAAGATCATCTGTGGGATGTGGCAAATTACTGTGTGGGCCCGAGTGGATAGCAAGGGATGCTTTTCTGAACGGAGTGAAGGGAGGACTGATCCGCAAACAGTTTTTTGAAATCCTGTCTATTGTCACTGTATGTTGTGCGGCTGGCATAATTAGTATTGGAATTCAGAAATGTTAGCATTCTGGCAGTAATTGAACATATTTCTTTGTATCTGGGGCGAACTGTGCTTCTCCATCCACTGTCCTTTATTAAGCAACTCTGTCAGATGCTTGAAGATAAGGGTTTTGCTACTGCTGTCCTGTGGTTCAGAATTGAAAACCATGTATGGTACCAAGAAATGGGGCATTATGATAATGAAAATTCTAGATAATTCCCAGGTCTCTTATTTTTTTGGCGTCTTTCCAGCTCATGGAATACTTATGCAAATTATTTTTGTTAACAGCATACATTTAGCTGTGATATTGTTAACATCTAAAAGAAAAGGACTGGCCTGCTACTCAGAATTGTTATGTCCCCTGTTTGAGTCTTTTAATAGTATTCCCTATTGAGTTATTGTAGAAGCTATGTAAATTTGTAAAACTAAGTAATTTTAACATAGTTCTTTTCCACTGTAGACAGCTTGAAAAAAAAATCATCCTATGTTGTTTAAACAGCTAGCATGGACACATTTATAAATGAACTTAAAATTCAAAATTAATGGGTACTCAGTAGCTACAAGTACACAGATACAAAGGAAACTGTTCATTCATTTTGACTAATTGTCAAAATATGTCGTATTGGGGGCTGGGGATAGTTTATTCATTAGGCTGGAAGGAAGTAGTTACTTAAATGTTTTAAGTCTTATTTAGATGTTTTTCAGTGCTAAAAATTGGAATATGGGGATAATGAGAGGATACATTGTACATCATGGTAATTTCCATGAAAAAACTTTAGATTAGTGCTAGTTTGCCATTTCCCATGCCTATATGTTGAGAACTGGCTCATTTCCACATTCATTAAGTAGACAGTAGTTTGATGGTCTGCTAAGTTTCTTTTGCAGCTAGCTAAGGAGTACAAAGTTAATTTTATGTAACATTTTTTAGGGGGTGGGGTCTTGTGTGCAGTATCTGCCTCAAAGATAGGGCAGGAAGACTGCTTGGCTCTGGTGTGTCACACATGCTGTGGTCTTTTTTCACTAGTAGACTCTTAAGACTACCTTGAGTTCCTGTGTTTTCAAAAGCAATATCCCTTTCTGGAAGATATTGCTTTTGAATATATCCCCCTTCCTTGCTTCCCTGGATCTTTTCTATCTTCTCTATCTTCTCTTTCAAGGACTGTTTCAAATTTCACCTTCCAAAGAGTCTTTTTCAAGTTGTCCTACCACCAGGTTATTCCCAATCCTAACATCTAAAATCTGAATACTACAATATTGGAAGCTTACAGTTGCTGACGTAGTTGCAGAATTGCATTTCTGACTTTAGGTGATGAGTCACAGTAGAAATGGAGTCACATTGAAAATACTTTATAAGGGTCTAGAGAGATGACTCAGCAGAATGTTTGCTACTCTTTTGGAGGAACAGGGTTCGGTTCCCAGAACCCTCATCAGGTGACTCACAACTGCCTGCAACTCTGGTTCCCAAAGATGTAACGCTGTCTTCTGACCTTCAAGTACATTGGCAGACACTTGGCATACAGACACACATAGACAGAGAAATAGACATCAAGATCAATCTTTCGAAAGACTTTATCAGATTACCCTTATGTTACATATATAAGGTATATATGAAACATAAATGACCTTTGTGTTAGACTTGAATCCCATTCACACCAACTGCATAAACAGCTGAATTTATGCAAATGTTACAAAACCACAAAGGTAGGGAAACTAAAAATGCTAAACTACGTGCTTACAACAATTCCAATCATGAGTCTGAACCCGTGTCTGCTCTCACAGAACTGTGTACATCCTTCTCTCGGGTGTTTTCATTCTTGTTGGTAGCAGTTAACAGAGTACTCCTTGCACACCCTAAACGCTCTAGCACTGGCCTCGCCCGACATCTCTGGTTTACACGTGAAGAGTAAAGATGGAAACAAAGAAATACCAGTGACCTATGAACCAGTATGAATCCATCTTAACTGCAGATTGTCTGAAAGGTGAAATAGCATGGAAAGGAGACCAGATTTTGGCCACTTTTGGTTGTTCGGGATAATTCTAATTTGATTCTCCTCAGTTGGTAGAGAGCTGTTAATTTGCTATAAAACCTGGTTCTTTTATTTGTTTGTTTGTGTGCCTCATTTTTTAAAAACTACCTTCAGTGACCTTTTAATATCATTATATACACTTAAAAAACTGTTAAGGAATGACTAGCTTGACAGTGGTATGAAAAATGGCTGGTTGATGGGCCATAATGATATAATTATATAATTGTAGGTTATAATTAGAACTAAAACTCTGGTGTCTGTTGTTGTGACTACAGATAAAAAAAAAGTTGCTTTACATTTAAAAGCTTTAGAATAAGGGATTTTGAGAGCTTTCTGTATAAAAATGATAAGTATTTGAGGAAATGAAATTATCCTGATTTAAACATCACACAGTATAAACATGTGTTGAATCAGGGAGTCCCTCATCAATATGTGGAACTTTGGTGTTTCTATGAGTATCACTTAAAAATAGATTTAGAAAATGCAAAGAATGATTAGGAAGTGTTGAAGAATGTCTTTGCAAGCTAACATGAGGTGAGCAATGTTGTTACTTGAAATATTCTAATGTTTGGAATCAACTCTGACACTTACCCCTTTCTATATTGAAAAGCACAAGTGGTCAAAAAACAAGAATGCCAAAAAGAAGGGAAAATTCGAAGATCAAAATATGGGAAAAGATTAAAAAACATTCAGAGTTTAGATGGAAAGGCAAAAAGGCAGATAGAAGAGGCCATTGGAAATGAAATAATGGAAATGTTTATTTCATTAACAACTGAAGTTAACTGAGAAACATCAGTTCTTGAGTTGAATAATCAAGTTAAATGCGGGAAAATGGAACTGCTGTGTTGCAGTGTTGTTAGGTAAGGCAATTACTATTCCTAATTCTTTCTCTTCATCCGATTAGTGGATCTCTTAGAGTTGAATACAACGAATGAAGTTTTCAAGCAGCACAAACTGAACCAAAATGATCAGCTCCTGAGTGTCCCAGATGTCATCAACTGTCTGACCACAACTTACGATGGGCTTGAGCAACTGCATAAGGACCTGGTCAATGTCCCACTCTGTGTTGATATGTGTCTCAACTGGTTGCTCAACGTATATGACACGTAAGTTTGCAGTTTATCCATTAAATGGCCATAAATGAGTTAAACATATTAATGATAAGCTTGGCAGTACCGTCATCTTCATCATTATCCATCATCATCTTCGTCATCCTCATTATTGGGTGATGCTAGGGTTCTAACTCAGGAACAACTTTGCACATGAAGACAAACACTCTGCCACCAAGCTACAGCCCAGACTCTAAAATGACTTCTTTTAAAGACGGTTTCATAAACCTTTTCCCAACTGGAAAGATTTATTTTGATTGTTTAAAGTAAATGATTTTCCAAGTTCTTCAGCTCCTACCTAACACTAGAATAAGAAAGAACACGCAACTGTTTTTTCATGACTTTGTTCCTTACTATCTTAAATTATTATTTGAAAAAGAAAAAAAAAAGCTGTCATTCACTGTGAACTGAAATGATTTGTTGTCATATAAAAATCTCTGTAATCTTTGTATGGTGACGTGGGCTACAGTGAATAAGATTCAATTTGTCTTTAAATATTAGCTTCATTGCAACTGTGGTTATGTTTGTACAAGGTCCTTTTAATAACTGATGCTATTTCCAACTATTTCTCACTATATGTAAAGAGCACCCTCAACTTCCAGCACAGCTTATCCCCCCCCCCCATTTGACCCTTCGGATTTTTGACAATCTATTTGTGCACTAATCAGTTATAAAAAGACTTGCTGTGAGCTGACATTTCAAAAATGTTGGGAATTATTCATTCTTCTGGTAGAGGGTTGAAGTATGCAAAGATGAAAAAAGAAAATGAAGACTGTTGCTTTTCTTGTGGATCCTAAAAGTTAGTCCCCATTAAGTAGCTCTGTGAAAATTTACATTTGTCTGTCTTTGATTGAAGAGGAAGAAGATAGATAGTTCATAAATGCCCATGTTGATCACCCGATTGATTCTATGTAAGAAATAAATGATGATAATAGACATAATTTGTCTCTAATTTTGTTTACTTTCTCATTAGAAAATACCTTTATTTTTCAATATTAAAAATTGCATAAAGTCTTAAAAAAAAAAAAAAAACAAGATAGTCATGTGCTTAAGGGCACCTGAGAATGAGGCTCAGTGGCCGGAAAGAATGCGGTACTTACTGTAATAATTACTGTCTGGTGTCTTTTCATACATTGCTTTTTAATACACAGTTTTTATTCACTTCAGTCATATTAATGTTAGCATAAGTATTCCATTAGTTTGCTTGCCAACGTTTTAAAGTCTCAAAGGAGATCTTTTCTACAATAAATTCTCCAAAAATAGCTGGATATTTCAGTGTTTTCTGTGCTATAGTCTATACCATGTGTTCACTTCCCAGTAAGAAAACTAAGTTAGAATACTTGGGGGCTTCATCTAACCCTGTGAAATGGCACAGAGAAGTACATCTTGACCCAATTTTACAGAGAACACTCGACCCCCCAGCAGTATCTAGCTATGACAAACATGTATAGGCTGCTGAACCAAAACTGGTAGACTGGGTTGCTTAAACACCATCTTCTCATGTTTGTAAAAGCTGAAAGACTAAGCTCAAGGTGACAGCAGGACTGATTGGTGTGTTGTTGCTATTTTCTGCAGAACCTCTCTCCTCGGCTTTCAACTGCTCTTCTCTCCATTACACACCTGATCGTTTGGCCTGCAAGTACTCCAGGCATACTGAACTAGGGTCTGCCCTTCCAACCTCATTTTAACTGACTCTTTGAAGATGCTATTGGCAAGAAAAGAAATATCCTAAGATACACAGAGTTAGCACTTCAGTGTACGAGTGTCAGAGGAACACAGTTAAGCACAGAATGTGCATGTGTGCTGCTCCCCCTCTAGAGCAAGGGAGTAGTGCCATGTTGTCAGGAGGCAACCAGTGTGCAAAATGCTATGATCCATTTTCTGGGAGTTCAATGTTGGAATAATTGCATTTCTGACTGTCAGATGTGAACACATGGAAATGCTACATGAAAATAATTTTTTAACTCAAAAAACAATACCTTCAAATGTATCATTGATCTATTTTCATGGATAAAAAAGCCTGAAAGACTTACTTTCCCTCTATGCCAGTGAAATATATCAATCACCCTACTGGGTCAGATGGGCTCCCTTCAGTCTCACTTTCTCTCTTGGAGTAAATGAATTAAGCTAAGGAAAAATCAGTGACTCTGTAGGCAGTAATCTCCAATAGCCAGAGTTGACACCAAAATAGCTGTTTTCGCTATTGAGTGTGACTTATCCACTTATTTAAGCAATGACTATTAACTGTTTCAAATAGTGGTGTTCTGAGTGAATCTGATCAACTATAATTTACTCCTTCCAGAGCAGGGATCCTGGACATTACAGGACCTTAAGAAGTCTTTGAACTTAAAAATGATTCCTGTGTTCAGCTATTATTTTTTTTTAAGTTTTATGTAACAGAGTTGTGCTTCTTTAAGAAAATGTTTTAACATAGATTTACCTTAAGCACAGGTGTTGAGGGAGAGAAAGAGGTTCTTAGGAAAAGGACAGTGCATAACCATGAGAGGATCAGACATGTTGAAAGAGTTGCATTGATTTACCTATTCTGACTTCATCCATCCATCCATCCATCCACCCACCCATCCATTCAATATGTTAATCCAACATTTTCATAAATAGCTGATGAAATAAACTCATACAGAGGGAAGTATATTTTGAATAGTCATTTGAAGTTTCAGCCAATGGCTGACTTGTCTCTTGCTATAGGTGAGGTAGCACAGCCAGATAGGAATGCTGATGGAACAAAACTGTTTAGTTGATGACCAAGAAGTTCAAGAAAGAGAGTACATTCCTATTATCTCCTTGGAGGGCTTGCCTCTAAGAGGGTATCTACTAGACCCTGGTTCTTAAAGTTTCTCCTGTCTCCTAAGAACACTATCACCTTGGAGACCAAGCCTTTAACACATGGGCCTTGGGGGCCATTTCTGATCTAAACTATAGTATTATATATTTTAAGCTACTTTATTTACTGCAGTATGATGCAACCAGGGTAGACCTTCTCAACTTCAACTTGAAATAAAGAGTCATGCAAATAGAGAAGATGAAAGAATTCTAATCTGAGTATGACTTAGAGTTGAGATATGATATTTGAATTCTTTGCTCTATTTAATTATTAAAAAAAACCTTATTGAAAAACTGACACGGTGAGATGTAAGAGTTTATCTGTAACCACGTGTTACAAATTAATCATAGTTATGGGACTAACTTGTAGATAATCATTTTTCTGGTTGCATGGCTGTTTTTGTCGTATTGCTGTAGCTAGTCCAATCATACATTGTAAGTCAAGTGAACTTTTAAGTTCTTACATGTGCCCGGCTCCTCCTTTTATTCTCAGTTTTGTGCCCTGGTTGCTATGTGACTGGGCAACCACTTCACTTTGGCATCTCAATTTCTCATCTGAAAAACTGAGGTAAAAATATCTACATAGCTTACCACACAAAAGGGGAGTGTGAAGGGGCAATGAGCTAATCTATGTAGAAAAGGACTTTTTAAGCTGTAGCAATCAAATTGGTTCCATTTTATGAATTCACAGCCTCACTCAGTCTTCATCTTGCCAGGTTAAAAAGTCTTATTTTCACAATCTTCCTTCTAGATTTAATGGGAATCAAAACCATTTAAATCGTGCTTCAGAGCAATAGTCTGGAACACTCGGTTCAAACATTTTTTTTTTTTTGTCTATAGAGAATATTAGTTTCATTTGTTATACATATTTCTCCCACAATTCTGAGATGAGTATAATTTTAAAGGTACTTAACTTCTCAGCTAAACTAATTTCAGAAGTTACTTACAAAATCTCCCAGGGGAACTGAATGCTATTGGGCTATATCACTCACTCATACATTTTATTAGCTCCCAGATGCATCTCTGATTAGATATCTATCCTACTTGATATCAAAACTACCTATCATATGGTCCCATGTTTGCACAGACTTATCAACACTGATCCTGCATATAAATGCTCACCCTACCCTAAATTTTGAAGGGGTGTGTCTGCACCCACCCCAAAGTCCTCTTGCTCACGCTTTTGTCATGGCATCCCGCGTCTGATTATACACTTCTCTTTCTTAAGGGGAGGAGGGCAGGGATTGTTCCTAGAGCCTCCTCCATGTAAGGCAAGTGCTCTGCCACTGAGCTCCAACTGCAGGCCTTGATTTTGGACTTCTTTATTCACTGAGAGGCTGTGGACTACTCAAAGTGCTCTCGTTAAAACCTACCAGCCTCAGTGACCTCGTACTTGATTTTTTTCATTTCCGCACATAAAGGTTGATACTGTGTTTTCTCTAGTCAATCTCTGGTCTTGCTGCCCTAGCTAGTGTGTGAGTTTGCTGAGTAAAAATCATGTCCTGTGCTTTTTCTTGCTCCCTAAAGTGCATAGAACAGTTCTGGGATCATAGATTGCAGTAAGCTTTCACAGCTGATGCTGATGGAATGGATGGATGATTGACATCTTTAGTTGCCTTCCTGATGATGTTTCTCTCTTGTGTTTTCCCAATAGACTAGTGGTCGGGCTCTACTGATCCCATTCTGATCCCTCAAAGATTGCTTTCTTCTTAGTCACATTCATGCACTAGTGGCCTAGTACATTCATTCCATAGTCTTTATTGTTTTTCTAAAAGTAAATTCTCTGTGTTCAGAGCATAAATACTTTCCAGCTCTCAAAAAGAATGGACACTGTTTCCTGCGATAGTCAGGAAACTCTAAAAAAATATTAAGTAGAAACGCGACTGAGTTTTTTTTGAAACTGACTCAGTTTATTTGAATCTGGCTGATATTTCTTATGACTAGGGTGGGCTAGAACTTGTGGTGATTTTCCTATCTCTGCCTCTTGAGTGCTGAGACCACAGGTATTGCTACTACACTTAGCTATAACTTAAGCTTTCTTTTTAATACGAGCATTTGTATGTCTTGTGTCATGGAGATTATGAGATAATAAATACAGCAATAAGACTTTTTACTGGGCTGTAAGTTTTTCCACTAGAAGGATCACATCCTATTAATTTTATGGTACTTTTCTTATCCCTAATATCTACTGCCACGACCAGCACTTGTCTAAAAACTTAGTAACACTTTGATAGACTTTGGAATAAATGCTTTTACAGATAAAATCTTTTTTTTTTTTTTTTTTTTAGCCAATTCATAAGTGAATTGAAATAGTGTCTCACTGGCTTAGTGTGAACGTATTTCCTAGTGCTGGTTAAGTAATACATTACATTTTAATTACAATTTCATGCTTCCCTTAATACAGATATTGCTTCTACCTATTAGAAAAATCACTATTAAAATTACAGTAATAATTTATAGACTACATTGATAAAGATCAAAGTAAATGAAGACAACCAGTTTTAAAGTTTCATAAGAACTGAGTCTTCGATAAAAACTTTTCTACATAGGTTTTTGTTCATTTGATTTTAAATTTATCAGAATCCTTCTCCTACTATATAAAGTTGCATGTATACTTTGTGCAGCTTCCTTGCAGGCTCTGTAGCTTTTATGTATATTTTGATTTTACATTTATAATGAACAGATTTTATTTATAGAATTTCTTGAAGTGAAATCTATATGGCGGTCATTTTCATATTCCTTTAATGACTTCTTGGGCTGTATGTTGTACGTAAAAGAACTTCAATGTATTTTCCAGACTTGTTCTAAGACTCTGTTAAACTATGTCATGTAACTGTTAAAACTAAGTGGAAAGGTTGTATCTTTAACTTGCATTTATTATGCAGTGATTTACTCTCAAGAAAATGGGATTCAACATACTGCATACCATTTTAAATGCTCATAACCAATCTTATAATTTCAGGGCTCGGACTGGGAAGATTAGAGTGCAGAGTCTGAAGATTGGACTCATGTCTCTCTCCAAAGGCCTCCTAGAAGAAAAATACAGATGTATGTAAGACCTTTCCCACCACAGTGCTTCGAATGATAATGTCAGTTTACTGGGGGCTGATTTTATGTAATTCGCTATGTTAGTTTCCACTTTGGAGATTCTTACTATGAGTGCCCCACTTTGACAGTGTGAGGAGAATGGAGTTTGTGTAATTTGAGGAGCTGATTGTAGGGCCACAGGTAAAGCACCTCGATGGAGTAAGAACCAAGCATAAATGTATATCCCATTTAAATCTTAGACCATTCTCCCCTTAATGTAGGTTTTACAATTTCCATTTTTCAGTTGAGCAAATTAATGCTCAGATAGATCAAGAATCTAGTCAAAGACTGTGAACCATTAAAATATTAGTCTTGAACCAGAAACAACTTTTTTTTTTTTTTTTGGCTACCATGTATATTTTTTAAAATCCACTGTGAATAGATATGTGAGTGTTGCATCTGTGGACCCAACTTTTTAATGACTCTACAACCTTCCTCTTTTCTCTTCTTTTTTCTATTTATGTTCAGTGCTTTAAAAAAAAATAAAAAGAGATAAGAGGCACTAAAACGTCTACTTAATTCTAGATAGTTATATTTTGTAATTTTGACATTATGAAATGATAAATGGTTTTAATTTTTATTTTGGTGGTTTATAGTCATTAAATAAACCAGTGGTACCCCTTTAGCTATCCATTGCTGAACAATATCTTGGCATGCTCAAGAGAGGTACCTACATTTACACGTCTTCCACTTAATAACCAAGTGTCATGAGGTGTGTACCTTGATCCCCTTGGGTACTTCTAGCCAAAAGTAATGTTACCTCTGTTCCCTGGTGCACTGAGCTGCATTTGAGAGAGTGAAATATGAGACCAATAATTGTAGCATTGAAAGGAAGTTGAGGTAATAAATTACAAGTTGCCAAAAATAGCAGTAGGCAAATAAATGATCACCATCACCTTGTGTCTCCAAACTCATCACCACAAGTCTTCTAGTTAATTTCTCTTTAAAAGATAAGTAACTTGATGCTTCGAAGCCCATTTCCTGATGATTCTGTGCAGATAAATTTGTGTGTTTGGAGGAGAGGGTAGTGGATAATTCGTGAATAGACATCAAAAGACAAAAGATGTGTACAAGGAAAGAGTGGAAATATGGGAGTCCATGAGCATAGTGGTCAAGCACGTGCTAAGAATCCACAAGGCCCTTGATCCCATCCCCAAAGTCAAGAAAACAAACTTTTTTTCCCAAATGAAGGTATTTTATTATTGTCTTATAACCTATAAATTTGGTCTCTTCTAAAAGCATGCTGCATTCAAAATCATGTCCCTTTAGGGATAATTGTTATATTGTCTGATTTTGAAGGTCAAGCCTAGAACCTAAAGGCATGATTTTCTTACATAATTTGACAAGAAAGTTTGGGAAAGAGATGTGGACTTGTGTGGACCATCAGTTGACCGTGGGATTAGGATATGAGTTGTCCTTAATGGGATGTGAGCCTTGCAAGCCATGTAGGAAAAAGGAGGGGAAAAGTCTTACATAAAGTTTTGTTGGTGGCTCTTTGTCTCACACTTCAGGAATCTTCATCATTATCAGGAAAAGATATAATTTCCAAAGCTGAGAACTTAGCATTTCTAAAATGATTAGGAAAGGAAAGAATTACTTAAAAAAAAAATCAGTGTTCCGAAATTAGGAAAAGATTTTTCTTTCTAATCATCTGTGATTTGGGGTTTTCATATGCTCCTGAAAGACTTGGGGCTTTAAAAGTAACAGTTACATCATAGTGCTGAATGGACGCTAAAATGGATGCAAATTCAAGCTCACAATTTGCATTTTCTGCAAAGCAGCACTAAATGCTTAGATTTGGGCAGGGAGACAGAAGCCTCTGTTTTGCAAGTTTCTACCATCTAATATTACCCACGATGGATGCCACTTTAGGACATAATTAAATAAGAAATCTCTTGGGTTAAGTATTATCTAAGTCTTTACCTCATTGTTGAGGTTCTGGAAATATTCTGAGGTTCAGTGGTGGCTAAAGTCAGAGTTTTCACCCCACTGGTGCCTATGACTTGTGACTTTCTGAGAGGGCTCTGGGGTGGATTTTAGCATGCCATGTGCCTTCCTGCAAATGACCAAGGGCTTGCTGGCCCCAGCAGAAGCACAATCAGCAAGCATCATTTGGAGATCCCCTTACCTCTCCTATAGTTTGATTTTCTTTTTCAAGTTTGTCCCTTGGTTGTTGTTGTTTTTTAAATTAAAAACATATCATGGCTCATTCTCACAGCATGATACTGCCTTTTGTGTCTGACTATAATAATAAGAACGTAGAACTGTACTTGGTGACATTTTTTCCTCTATACTCTGTGAGTAGTCTTGCCCTCTTAGTGGCGTAGCAGCATAACTTTCTGCCTCAAAGCAGGAAAGCTGAGGGGAGTTGATGCTCTCAAAAATGTGCCCTTCTCTGTAAAGATCTTTGCACATGTACATAGGTATACAATAAGTGTTGTTACAAGAATTCTGGGCCAACATTTCGGGGATGTGATATTCTTTTTTTTCTTTTTTAAATGAAACAAGTGGAACTCTAAACAAATCTAAATGGACGAATGATAGCAATAATTAAGTTTATCTCAAGTGAATTTGCTTTTCCCTCATGGGCTTATAATTAAAACCTTATTTTGTGGTAATTACTATGTCAGTATCCCTCAGTATGCTTCAGGTTGAAAGTTTACTGTTGGCACTGGTGGAGCTAGGATCCATCTCCATCGACAAGAAGAGAATGGCACTTTATCTGCTTTTTATTTACCAGATATTGTTTGAAACTAATTTTGTAGGGCCTCCTAAGTGTTCATTACTCTTCTGTTCTTAGCATCACACGATGAGCATTTAGATAGTATGTCTCTCGAGCCATTAGAACTTTAAAATGTGTGGATCTCTATAATAAAGGGGGTTGTTTTTATAAGTCGTGTCTCCCTGTGAAAAAAGGAACTTCCTCTACTACGTTAGTTTCTTGATTGGGCACCTTCTATTAATTGTAATCCTCAAAATGTTACCAGTAGTGAGTCAAAGATAAATATCCTGGGAAGACAGGTTTTAATATTGTTGATTTAAGAATGTTAGAAAACAAACCAATGTTTATTTTTGCTTATGCATGGAAAAGTCAAAGGAAGACAAAGGATACGTACCTTTTTACATCGTAAAGTTGAAAAAAAAAAAAACCTTCATTACAGCAAATACAACAAAAATAGCTTATATAGCTAGTAAAGTCCCTAAAATGAAAAGCTAAACCTCTTCATATTTTTGGTATTTATAATGTGAACATAGACATACCTAAAATAAGATGAATATATGTTCATAGAATATTAAATTTGTGAGTGAATGCAAAAGTTGGTAAATCAACTTATAAAATGTAAATGTATACTTTATAAACTATATCCTTTAACAAATCACAAAGGAAGGTTTGTTTTGCCCCATTCTCTTAAGAGAATATCTTACAGAGATCACAGAACTAACCAATGTACATTTATTTGTGGCATTTTAAAAAATGATTTTGTATGAGTTGACCGATTATATGTATTAACCTATAAACATAAGCTTATTCTAAGACATGGGGGTCCATTTGATTCTGATCGCAGATGGCAGATTAAGGGTCTCAGAAATGAACAGTCACATGACCTGGATTGTGTTCCTCCTCAATTTTTGTTTTTAAATTTACATAGCTCAATCCACATCACTGAAGACATGCTTTAAATAAGATGACGCTTTGAGTAGGCAGGCAGCATCATCTTGTTTTCCCTCTTTGTAGGTCTCTTTAAGGAGGTGGCAGGGCCAACAGAGATGTGTGACCAGCGACAGCTTGGCCTGTTATTGCATGATGCCATCCAAATTCCTAGGCAGCTGGGGGAAGTAGCGGCCTTTGGGGGAAGCAACATTGAGCCCAGTGTTCGTAGCTGCTTCCAACAGGTAGGCATGAGCATCAAGGTTTGTATGGTTTGTTGAGAAAGGGACTTAGAGATGTTTCCAAGAAGGGAATCACTTGGTTGTGCTGGAGTCAAATAGTGGAGGTTTGGGGGTATCAGCCCTGTGAGTTGATGAATTGTTTCTTAAGGCACATTTACTCAAGGGATAGTAAAAACCTGGATAGATTGATATCTTTTTCGTGAAGTATAAATTGAACTACAATGTCTGAATTGCAGCACCCTGGCTCTGTCCTCGTTTATTGTCACCTGTCCCCTTGCTCTCAGCTTTTCATCATACTAACTGCATTCCTTGATTCCTGCTTTCATGCCATTGGGCATGTGTCTTTTGGGTAGAATGCTCTTCCTTTTCTGTACACACACCCTCTTCTCCTGCTTGTGTTGTTCTGGTTTTTTTTCTTAATTTATTTTTTAGCGAGAGGTCAAAACTTGACATTTCATTTTTAAGTATTACTACGAACAATACCTTTAAGAAGTGTTACCCTTAATTTTGTATCAATATACAAAGATCAATACCGATGTGGCCAAATATAATCTTAATTTTGTATCAATATACAAAGATCAATACCGATGTAGCCCAATACAATCTTAATTTTACATTAATATACAAGGGTCAATACCATTGTGGCCAAATATAATCTTAATTTTGTATCAATATACAAAGATCAATACCGATGTAGCCCTATACAATCTTAATTTTGCATTAATATACAATGATCAATACCAATTTAGCCAAATATAATATTAATTTTGTATCAGTATACAAAGGTATAAAGCTATATTCAATAATCTGACCTTTTTTCTTGTTCTTTCCTATACTATGTCTATGTCCCATTTTTCTCAAGTCTGTTCACTCCTATATAGGAGAGAAAGGAGGATGCAGAAAAGCAAAAGAGAGAAGTCCCTGGGTCTAACCTCCAAAACCCATTTAACAAGACCATTTAACAGCTTACAGCTGTCACCTTTAATTTATTTACAGTGTTTTAAACCTGTTACCTGCTTTTTAATGCCAAACCATGGAAATAGCCTATACCTCTACAAAAAAAACAAAACAAAACAAAACAAAAAACTTTTAAGCTGCTATCAAGTTTGTGTAATCTCTGTAGCCACCTGCAGTCTAACATTCTAATCTGAAATTAAGGCCATTTTCCTTTCATGCCAGTAAGGTAAATTATAGTTTGAAATTTTTTTTTTTTTTTTTTGGTTTTTCGAGACAGGGTTTCTCTGTTTAACAGCTCTGGCTGTCCTGGACTTGCTTTGTAGATCAGGCTGGCCTTGAACTCGCAAAGATCCACCTGCCTCTGCCTCCCAAGTGCTGGGATTAAAGGCATGTGCCACCACCGCCCGGCTAGTTTGAAAATTTTATATTGTATTTTTATTATATTTTTAAGCTTATTAACTCTTTTCTTAAAAAAGTATTATTTATTTCTAGAACATAGTTTCTTCCCTCCTCCCCTCTTTGCCCCTCCCTTCCTCTCTCCTTCCCTCCCTCTCTCCCTCCCTCCCTCCCTCCCTCCTTGTTCCTCTACTTGGTACTCTCCTTCTCCTCAGATGAGGGGGGTCCTCACATATCATACTCCCTCAGATCTTGCGTTACATCTCAATCACAATCCCCTCCCTATTCCCCCCTCCCGTCCCCCCCCTCCCCCCCCCCCCCCCCCCCCCCCCCCCCTCTTCCTTTTTTTTTTTTTTTTTAGTTTAAGGTATTTCTTTTTCCCCCCAACAGCTCTCCCTTTCAGTCCAACAAATGGTTCTTTTTCTTAAAACTATAAATACAATACAAAACAACAGAAATAAATAGGCCACAATTATGAGAGTTATATGGCTTAGCATACATTCCCAATGTCCAGTCCATATGTATTTGGCATGTTTTACATGTTGTCTTAGCTCTTGAGTGCTCTGAATGTCCTCAAGCTCTATCAGATGAGGATACCCTCCCCCCCTTGTGCTTACTACAGTATGACATCATACTGAGTTGTGTAATTATTGTTTAGTATTGCTTCCCCCTTGCACACCAAAGCATACTGAAGACAAAAGCTGTGCCTATTACATATCTATCCTGTCTTAGTCTATTCATGGTGCTATAGCAGAATATATGAACTGGGTGGCTTATGGAAAGTAGGCATGTATTCCTCAGTTCTGGAGGCGGAGAACCTGAAGATCAAGGCTCCAGCAGGTTTCAAATATGCTGAACAAAGGATTTATGACAGCACTTGCTTGTTGGTGGAAGAGGAACTTGCCCCATGCACGTCAGAAGAGCATGCACATTCTGATGGTTGCTTATTCCTTCATAGTACATTGGACCTCATATTGCTATTGATACGTCTTTGCTTATTGAAGGAATAAAAATGCCTGAATGTTCTCTGTAGAGATGTTTTAAAATATGAAGGTAGGGCTGGAGAGATGGCTCAGTCATTAAAGGCCAGGCTCACAACCAAAATATAAAATATGAAGATATTACAAAAACAGCTATCTTCTCTTAAAGAGTACATACACATACACAAAGAGTCATGCATGAAGTTTTATACAGATCTGAGTTGCTAATTTTCACCTGGGCAAGAGCTGCAGTTTCCTTTTTAAATGCTTACTGTGCAGAAGCACATTTATAAATGCTACTGATATCATCCATATGCATAAAGTTAGAAGCCTATAGATATTTTTTTCCAAAGCATAGCCAATGATTTATCACTACTGTGAAAAAAATGCTCACACTGTATCTTTAAGGAGAATCAATGTCATGGGTTATTACATTTTATAATGGCCTTTTTTCTTATTTTAGAAATAAAAATACCAAATGATTTCTTTCGTAAATATGATTTATAGTCATATATGTCAGTGCACAGAATGACCTCAATCACAGCGGGAAGAGACAGTTGGTGAAATTTGAAATTTACTTCCGCTCTCACACACAATCACTCAGTATTGGGATTTCAGGTAGACTTGACATGCCTCACATGATCTTTCTTGATAAACTTGGATAGCCTGCAAAGCAGAGTTGTACCAGTCTGCCTCCAGTGCAATGGTCTGACAGAACAGGATCAGGGGGCAGTAATGACCCCCTTTCTTCAGCATTTGGAAAGGCCTTCCACTTTGGCTATCAGTGAGTCCTCACTTTCATGTGTGTGCTAACTTAGCTAATAAGTTACAGAATTAAAGGATGTACATGGAATGATCACCTGGAAGTGTGTGGGTTTCTATTTTGCTTTTTTCTTCTTCTTTAACCTGAGCATCAAGGGGCTAGGTAGACGGCTCAGTTGCAGACGACTTGCTATATCAGCATGAGGGCCTGAGATTGTATCCCCATAACCCACTTAGGTCTGGAGCAGTAGCACATGGCACATGCTTGTAATCCCAGCATCGAGGTGGCAAAGACAGGAGGGTCCTTGGGGGCTCATTAGCCAGCTATTCTAGCCTACCTATGAATTCCAGGCTAGGGAGAGACCCTGTCTCCAAAACAAGATGGTCAGTACTTCAGAAATGAAACCTGAGGTTGACCACTGGCTTCTGCATGCGCGTGAACATACATGAAAGTGTATCTGTGTGTGTGTGCATAAAAAGACACACAAATACAAGATAAAAATCTGAACGTTAAGGAATTGTTTCTCTCCCTCCCCTTCTATATAACAATAGCTGTTTCTTCCCCCTACCCATCCACTTTTCTAATTTTAGTCTCAAGAATTTTCTTACCTCGAAGAACCTGTTTGTGACTTCACTAATCTAGAGTCATGTGACTTTTCTCTGTGCAAATTTTCACTGAAGGGCTGTTCTCCATTTTCTGTCTATTCCCCAGAATAACAACAAGCCAGAGATCAGCGTGAAGGAGTTTATAGACTGGATGCATTTGGAACCACAGTCCATGGTGTGGTTGCCGGTTCTGCACCGCGTGGCAGCTGCTGAGACCGCAAAACATCAGGCCAAATGCAACATCTGCAAAGAATGTCCAATTGTTGGGTTCAGGTGAGACACACTAAGAGAAACCAGAATCAGTGTTTTCTGTTCTCCCTGTGTGGTCCCTTCCCATTTATTCCTGCTTGGTTTGCGTCTCGAATACATTTACACTCTGCATTGTCCATCTTTCTAAAGTGCCATTCCTTCTCATCATCTGTATACAAACTTATTTTTGTTCTTATAGTTACTTATAATACTTTAGTCCTGAATCTGGAAGTTTTATAAATATCCTTTTACTGAGGCCATAGGAATGTTCATGCAGGATAATTATGTTGTAGGTTATGTACATATAATCTTGATCAAATTTGTCGACTGCTCCAAGTTGTTTGGTGTCAAACCTAGTAAGGTGGAAGCAACATGTAAAATATGAACTGAGAAGCCATCAGATAACTCCATGCTACCTTTGCTAAGTTTGTTGTGATCAATCCCACTTTTCACCATTAATAGTAATGTTAAAACGTTCTTTCTCTCTCCACCCCTACTTTTCCATCCCTGTGTGTGTATGTACGTACTCCTGGATATGTGTGTACATACATCGAGACATATTGATGTCAAGTATCTTTATCTTCCTTGATCGCTCTCCATCTAATTTTTCATATAGAGCTCTCACTGAACCTGGAGCTTGAATTCAGCTAGGCTGAACAACAAGCCCCAGGCATCCTCTCTACTTCCTAGTACTCAGATTATACTCCAGCCTTCTTGTGTCAGTTCTGAAAGCTCTGAACTCAGATCCTTATGCCTGGCTGAGTCTGCCAGGCTCAGTCTGTCTTGTAGAGTTCTCATTGTGTCAAGGCCATTGACTTGTGACCTTAGAGGGGCCTGTGTTGGGCCTGTGTACCATGGTTGTCACAGGATGGAGTGTTTGCTCATCCTTGGGTAAGTACATTAGACCTCCTAGACTGTGCCACATTCTTTTCTTGGAGTGTATGATTTCTCTTAGGTATAGTTACTCGATATGGTAATACAGTAAGCCTACAAGTAACATTGAACTTTGCTATGAAGTAGAGACATGAGAAGTGCAGGTGTGTGAATAAATGTAAGATTTATTTTGATTTATGTGTCTGTAATGTATGCCCATAGAGACCAGAAGAGGGTGTCAGATCCTCTGGAGTTGGAGTTATAGGCAGTTATAGGCTATCCGACATGGATGCTGGGGATCAAATTTGGGTCGTCTTGAAGAGCAGCAAGCACTCTTACCCACCGAGCCGTTGCTGCAGCTTGTCGGTGCTGAACTTTTGTCAAACTGCTTGAGTTTTCTCCTAATTACTTTCAAATTAATCTAATTTTTTCTATTTTGTGATTATTATATCGTATGTCTGTGTACCATGTGCGTGCAGTACCCATGGAGGCCAGAAGAGTGCTTTGGATCCCCTGGCACTGGAGTTATAGATGGGTGTTAGCCACCATATGGGTGCTGGGAACCAAATCTGCATCCTGTACAGTCAATGCTCGTAACTGCTGAACCATCTCTCCAGTCCCTCAAAATGAATTTTAATGAAATCTAATTCTACAGGGTGTTTACTAAGCTGAGAATTGTCTCAGTTAAAATTACACACAGCTGGGCAACAGCAGCATGAATGAATGAGAGGCTTCATTTCTTTTCCTATAAAAAAAATCCAAAGATAGGCAACTCAATACTGGTGCGGCATGGTTATCTTGATTCTCAGTTGTGTCTTTATAATCTCTGTTATCCCCAATGTATGACTTGAATTTTCGCGATGACCTCCTGGTAGCAAATTGACTCTCTTGGATGTCACTTCCGTCTTTAATAAGGAGGTAAAAGGAGTGTTCTTCTTCCTAGTTCAGTCAGTCCATTAAAATCCCAGTGGAAGTGCTTGCCCAGGACTTCATCCTGGAGTGTCCTGCTTGCCACCATCAGCAAGCAAGACTGTGAAAAAGTATTTTTAGCCAACCACATTGCTAAAATATGCTGACAGTGTTAAGAGTTTGTTACTGGTAAAGAAAAGGAAAGAACACTAAACAAGATTCCACTAAGGAGAAACGATGCCAATCATATTTGTCAAGTTATACCAATAAGTAAAAAGATACTAGTGTGATATATCAAACTAGGACCATAAACTGGTACAAATAGATTGTCTTCTGATAACTTGCGAAGAGTTTTGCATGCCATTTTAAAAGCCCTTCAGCAGGTAATAGTTTATAATATTAGCCTCACATAACCTCTACAATGTCTTTATATTTTGACTCTGCTAATCTTGGCTTTTGAAATTTCCCCCTATAGATATATCTATAGTGTATGTTTCTTAGTTCCACCAGTCATCTTAACTGTGTAGATGATTTGGGCAGTGTTTTCCCTTCAGACCCCAGAGAAGTTTAAGACTTAGAGTGTTGCTCTATACATAACAATGTATAATGTTATTTTCTCTGAGAGGCTTAAAACATTATTTCTTTCAAGACCACAAAATGATCAGAATTTTGTTTAATTTGTTCCTGGTTACAGGATATTTCTTGTTGTGTTTTCCCCCTGTTGACTATTTTAAACAAAATGTAAAAATGCTCATTGCAAAAACCAATGCTCGTGTGAAGGAATTTTATATTCATTTCTTACTAATGGTCTAACTGGTATTTTAAAATTATGTGTGTCAAACTCATTATCATAACTTTTCTCTGTCATTTTCTGTCCACATTCAGATATCATACAGAATCTTCTGACATTGATATTACACTTCTCATCATGTGCAAACACATACAGGCGTGTTTTAGGACCCTTAAAACATATTTGCATCTGTTTATCATATCCTATTATATTCTTGTATTTAATTCTCAGTAATAAAGAAAAACATTTAAATTAAAAAAAAATTGTAAAAGCCTAACTTAGGAGGAAGGTATCTATCTTCCTCCACAATCCGGGATCCCTTTTGATAGACAGATAAATAAATGAATTCCAAGCGCTCACTTCCTCTCCCATCATCGGAGAAGTGAACTGTCACTTCTAAATTGATGCTGAGACACAAAATCCTGCATTTGTAGTAGATTCACCCTTGGTTTGCTGGCTGGTTTGGTCACGTGAGATTTGGTACCAAATGACCAGTTTAGAAAAAGTAGCAGGAGTGATGCTCGTTCTTTTCTCCATCGCAGGTACAGGAGCCTAAAGCATTTTAACTATGACGTTTGCCAGAGTTGCTTTTTTTCCGGAAGGACAGCAAAGGGCCACAAATTACATTACCCAATGGTGGAGTACTGCATACCGGTGAGTATAGAGCTTTTGAATCAACTGACCAGACGTTTTTAAGTTCTTATTCATTTATTTATTTAGTTTGGTTTTTCAAGACAGGGTTTCTCTGTGTAGCTCTAGCTGTTCTGGAACTCATTCTGTGGACCAGGCTGGCCTGGCACTCAGAGATCCACCTGCCTCTGTCTCCTAAGTGCTGGAATAAAAGACATGAGCCACCACTGGCCAGCTAGTGCTGGCATTTTTTATCCAATTCATTTTTATTTAACTCTCTTGTTAAACCTCCTTCAAGAATTTATGTACATAATTTTTTTTAGCTATATGTGCTTCTCATGTTGAATTAAGAAAGATTCTACATTACTTCAAATATAATTTGTTAACTTTTCAAATATGTCTTTTGAGTTTAAAGTCAACTTTTTGGGAGGCAAAGTAAGAACTCATACTGGTTTAGCTATGTTGAAAATGAAACTACTGAAAACAATTATGTTTCTCTTAGATGTTTAATGGACATTTTCTGGGAAGAAAAGTTGCACATTATCAAAAGTGAAAAGTAGAGATATCAAAAATATCATTCATAGGTTTAGCTTATGAACAAACTACCTTCTAATATTTTTGCATGTTCTAATTTTATAAAATGTGGGTATGCATATATCTGTATATGTATATATTTTTAACTTAATTTTTTAAAGACACTATGTATCTCTGTCTGGCCTAGCACTCATTATGCATATAGGACTGGTCTTGAACTTACAGAGATCCATCTATGTCTCCTTCTTGTGGCAGGATTGAAGACATACACCACCATGCTTGCTGTTAATAGATTTTTTTTTTTAATCTGGAGTTTTTCATTTGACTTTGTAAATAATAGCTTCTCCCCCCCTCCCATCGTTCCTTAGATAGTTTCCCATCACAAAGCATTAACTGAATGAATACTATAAGTTGGCTTAACCACCCTTTAAATTTAGGTCTTCAGTTTCCTATAAGCAACATTTATAAGCATTTCTGAGAAGGTAGCACTTTATATGTGTTATATAAATTATATTTCCATTGAATAAATGACTAGAAGTGGGTTATCTAGATCAATGAATGAGTATCTTCATGGCCAGAATACTTGATGCCGAGTCATTTCCAAAAGAGGTCTCTGTCACCCATGGTATTGTCACATTTGCTAATGTTATTTTTCCATAGCCCCCACCCCCATGCACTTGAGAGTATCATGTGGTTCCTTTTATCTAAAGCTGCTTTGTCCTGAGATTATCTTCATTTTCTGCCAATAGCTAGCCCTTGGTTTCCTTCCATATCATGCCAAAATTTATTCATAGAGTTGTATATTTTCTTTGGTTTAGAGAATTAAGTAACTTTTTGGATCATAAATCTATACAAAGGCAGCAGTACTCATAAAATATGCACATATAATTCTCCTATTCTTAGTGTCTTATTTTAAGTAAATAGAGACTCTTACATGTGGAGAGGAAATTTCTAGAAAATGCTGCTGAATTATAATGGTTGAAATAATCTTGACGCCTAACATTAACCAGGAAAATATTGCTCCCAAGGAAGCTAGGAAATTGTCATTTATTGCAGTTATTAATTTATTTACTAACCTAACTAATATTGGATTCTTACTATATGTCAGGCATTATTATCAGAGCTAGGTGCTAGTTGAGGTGGTAAGGACAGCGATTAATCAGTAGATAATCCATATGCAAATGTTAGTAGTGTGTCTATACACTTTAGTGCACAGAAGTAACTGAGTGTGTTATCAGGGGAATACTGGGTAAGGGAGAGAGAAGAACAGGGAGTAGGGCTAAGCAGAGGGCAAGCGAAAATGGTAAAGGGCAGCCAGTATGATGCCTGAGACCAGCTGTGTCTTCAGTGAGAGAAGTTAGGACAAATCTTCGTAAAGACTGGGAGACATAGTGCCTCCTTGCCTAATAATCACCTTTCAGAGAAATGGCTTTCAAGGCCCTCAGGAGAGCAACTCCTGAGATCATATCCATCTCAGAGTCAGAGCAAGGATTCAGAATCCCCAGTCTTTTTTTTTCAGTCCTCTTGGTGCGGTCAGGGCTCAGCTTCAGCTTTAGGTTAGGACAAACAGTCAAATTTTTGAGCAGCATAGTTTCTTCCAGGTAGATATACTGTTAAATGAAGCTGGGTAGTGAATGTAAGAAGTAGGCAACCTTGAGCTATCAGAAATTTAGGTAATGTCTCTTCAAGTGCTTTAAAGGGGGGTGGAATGGGATGGATAGTTGGAGTGAGAATGTAACATATATATATATATATATATATATATATATATGTCATAACTTCAACAGATTAGAAGGCTAGGAAGCCTAACCTTAGTTAGATCAAGAAGTGAATCCGTCGCCAGTGTCAACTCTAATGATTTGTCATTTGCTCCCAGGAAAGACCAGCTCACTGATGCTCCTGCCGCTGTCTGGGTAGGAAGACGGAATATGTGATATTGAGTGAGGAAACAAGGACATGAGATGATCAGTGAAGCAGTGAGATGCCTTAGAAAGTCAGGAAAAGGAGCTGGAATGAGGAGAGGAGCCATTTTAGATAAGAGAAACCACATCCTGTTTTAGAAACTGACCTTGGGATTGAACCTAAGGTGGAGAGATTCAGCAACCATGTAATGAATGGGGTTGACTGACAGATAAGGCATCGCAGAAGGAAGAAGTTCTCAAAAAGTGTTCTGATGGTGAGAAAGAGGCTGACAGGAAGGTAGAGAATCAAAATGGAACCTGTCCTTCAAACAAGGCACGGTAGGAAGCACTGGGTCCTAAACTGAAATTCCCAGAGAAAATGAAAAGGTGGGGTCCCTTGTTCAAAAGTTATCAAGAATTTTCACATGACAATAAAGGAACATTAAACCCAGCTGGGGATCGTCTGAGCATAGGAGCTCTGCAACTGCCTAGACCTCCTCACCAGTGAAAGGGACAATGGTAGAAAGTAGTGTCAGGTTATATGGCACGCTTGGGGTCTTTATAAGGGATTTGGATTGGGAAGAAATATAATGTTAATATTTACATGATAAGAGCTAGAAATTGCCGGGCGGTGGTGGCGCACGCCTTTAATCCCAGCACTTGGGAGGCAGAGGCAGGCGGATCTTTGTGAGTTCAAGGCCAGCCTGGTCTACAAAGTGAGTCCAGAACAGCCAGGGCTACACAGAGAAACCCTGTCTCGAAAAACCAAAAAAAAAAAAAAAAAGAGCTAGAAATTTAGGGAACTGATTATAAAGATCTAGTATTAAATGAGATAGATAATCAAGATAAGTGGATGAGGTTACAGTAATGATGTAGAGTTACTAGTTTTATTCTCATTAAATACAATAATTTCTAATACTTTTCTAACATCCCCCAAGCAATTTGAAATCAAGACATCTTTAATATCATTGGCCAATGGAAACCTGCCTGTGACAACTAATGCACGTATGAAGTCCCATCTCCTACTACCAATGTTGAATAAAACAACAACAAAACACACACACACACACACACACACACACACACACACACACACACACA
>CAJQZJ010033539.1:3920435-3951413 GCA_907164525.1 Lophiomys imhausi | reverse complement strand
ACACACACACACACACACACACACACACACACACACACACACACACATATACCTCTAAGTCAGCAGTCCTCAACTTTTGGGTCATGATGACCCCTTCAGGTCCAATGATCCTTTAATAAGAGTCACCAAGACCATAAGAAAACAAAGATATTTACATTATGGTTCATAACAGTAGCAAAATTACACTTATGAATTAGCAATGAAAATAATTTTATAGTTGGGGTCACCACAACATGAAAAACTGTCTTAAAAGGCCACAGCATTAGGAAGGTTGAGAAGCACTACTTTACGTCATCTTTCTGTTATGTAGTCCTTTCCAAGTGACCTTCATTTCTGAGATTCCAGCTTGCCCTCTAATTTCCTGGATGATATCCTAGATCATCATACCATGCTTTGGGAGACCATTTGGCTTCTCTGAACTTATGTGGCAGTCCTCTCCAGGTTAGCTTCTATATTTCACCCTACTACTTTTAGTTCCTTTTTATTCGCTTTGTGCTAGAGCCATGTGCTAGGCAAACAGCCTACCACAGAACATACTAGACAAGCAGTCTACTACAGAGCTTAACCTATAACTTTTTCTAACGTGCCTAGACATATCTGTAAACTGAATCTTAGAGGCATCCTCTTGCTTTAAATGCTGGGACATGACTTAACTGCTTTCAAATTTTTCACTGACATTCTTTAGATCTTTTTCTTTCTTTTTCTGCTGTCATCTTTGTAAACAAGCTGTATTTATGGTCCATCTATCTTCTCCATAACATCTACCTTAAAAATGGGCTTAAACACACCCTTGTTTTTTTTCTCAATAAAGTAATAGTAAGTGATACTTGTAAATAAATGTGACCTTTCTATAAGTATCTTGGTATTTGCAGTTCTCACAACCCTTCTTCATTTCTGGTTAAGAAAATGGTCCATTCACGTCAATGGCTCATCTCTTTTTCCTTCAAAGTAGCATGTTACCCTTCTCTCAGTGCTTTTATTGCTAAAAAGTACAATTTGTTAGCCTCATTTTAGGCCCTATGTACTCCTCAAATGTTTCACCAACCTTTCTGCTTATTATTTTTGATCTTGTTTGTGTTTAGATCTAGGAAGACTAATGGTATATGAATTAGCTATCATGATTCATGAAGGCATTTCATGATACTGATAATAAAATATTTACATGCAGAAATAGGGCAGAATTTTTCTTTTTCTAGGAAATTATTTTTAACTCTTACTACCCATTACTATTCTATGATCCAAATTTGTACCTTAATAATTTCTTCATTCAACTCAATAAAAGTTTATGCTCAAGAGATAACATAATTATATTTAATATCTGTCCTCTTTCTTTTCTCCATTCATTTGCATCCAACTTTTTTCACAAAAATACTTCAACTAACACTTGTAGAGGAATTCTTGTAGCCTGCTCTTGGCATTGAGCCTCTGGAAGGTCAGTACATTATGGTAGAAGCATGAAGTAAACAAACCATTTACATCCTGAGCCAGAAAGTGGAGAAAAGATGCAGAAAAAGTATCCCACAATCCCCTTCAAGAGCACTCTCCCATGACTTGGCCTCCCACCAGGCCTCACCTTCAAAAGCTTCCATCAACTTTCAATAAGGACACCCACTGGAGATTGCCATTAATATATGGACCTTCAGGGAACACTCAGCACCCAGGCTTAGTCTCTTATATGCTGCTGTAACAGACCATAGCTAGGTGATGTGAAATGAGCAGACTCTTACTTTGACTAATGCTTCTAAAAATAAAGAAAGCCAAGCAGGAAGGGACCTCACAAGGCCAGGGCTGTCTTATATCATTTCATGCTAGGAGATGGAAGGACAGGACAACTCATGTGTGAAAAAGATAGGAGGGAACCAAACACATTTTGTATCAGGAATCTTCACTGCTAAAGATAGTTCTTGTGATCTAATCCGCCCTTAAGAATCTGTGATTTAATCCACCCTTAAGGATCCTACCTTACAATACTACTGGAATCAGTTAAAATTTCCAGTACATTTAAATAATAAAGTCATTCATTTCCATAGTGAAAATTCCCCCAATTCAGTCTTCTTTAAATACATCACTGTTGTAAATAACCGAAATTTATTTTGATTTAGAAAAGTAATTTATGTTACTAGATAATGAAAAGGTCTTTTAAAAATTTTTTTTCCAGTTACATCTCGATTAAAGTCCGCTCCCTCTCCAGGCCCCACTCTCCCTCCTTCCCTCTTACCCATCTCTGTCTTCTCCTTCTCCTCAGATGGGGGGGGGGAGCCCCCACATATCAACCCCCCTCAGCGTATCAGTTACATGAGGACCAAGAGCTTCCTTTTGTACTGGGGCTTGATATGGCAGCCCAGCTGGGGTTAGGAGTTCCACTAACGAGCAACAGGATCCATGACTTGCTGCTGGGTGGAGTTTTTCATAAGATAGTTATGCTAGGTTCCTGTCTGTTTGGGTCTGTGGGTTATAAAATGGTTGTCCTATGCTATATGGTTAATATCCACTTATTAGAGAGTTTACACCATGTGTATCTTTCTGGGTCTAAATTAGCTCACTTTTCTCGTTCCATCCATTTGGTTGAAAATTGCATGATTTCCTTGTTTCTATAGCTGAGTAGTATTTCATTGTGTAAAAGTACCAGTTTTTTTTTTTTTTTTAATCCATTCTTCTCTTGAAGGACATCTGGGTTGTTTCCAGTTCATCTATATTGTCACAAATGGGAGGATTTCCTTCTTATTTAAGGCTGAGTAATACACCTCCCCCCACCCACTGTGTGTGTGTGTGTGTGTGTGTGTGTGTGTGTATGTGTGTGTTTTATGCATGTATTGTGGGATATTTAAGTTAACACTACATCTCAGCTCCTATGCATAATGCTACAGTGAACGTGAGAACATAATACTCCTTTGAGAACTTGATGTCTTGGGATGTAGTCCAGAAGTAGGATTTCTAGACCACTTCGTATTGAAATTTTAACTTCTTTAAAGGACTTCAGACCACTTTCCAGAATGGCTGCAGAAGTAATCGTATATTTTTACATTTCAGAGTCATGGAATGCACGTGAGTTATAAGAGTGTGTACAGTTTCTAACTTTGACTGAGCACTGAATTGGCTTAAATGCTAAAGAGGATGGGAAATGTTTGAAATCTCTACTAGGGTCAGTCTGGAGCCACCAAGACATAAGTCAAGATTGCTACTTTGCCAAAAGAACACAGCTGAGGTTAATTGCCAAAGACTTGTCATTACTCAGCAACTTCAGAGTTAGACAATTATAATTTCAATTGAAGGCCAAAGGAGTAAGAAATTCCCAAGTAGATATGGTATTGCAATTGTCATGGGCTTTCCTCATGCTGAAGAAACTAAAGAGGTGAAGGGGCTAGAGATGAATGTGTTGGGGTAAGGAAAACTTTATTTGTACCCACCTCCAAAAAAAAAAAAACAAAAAAAAGAGGAGAGGAAGGCTCCAAAAAGTCCAGCCAATAGGAGAGTTTTTCTCCCCCAAGTGATTGCTTTAAAACTAAAGATGTTTTCAGTTCTGGCAAGATCTAAGCTGTAGTCACATCCCAATATTTAATCAAAATGGGATGTAGACAGTTTGAGAAGTGAGATGACATTTAAGAAATCGTCACTGAATCTCTAGAAAATGATGGGTTATAGCCGTGTGACATTTTATCTTTAAAAAGGCTTCAAGAGTACACTGATTATAGATGGTGAGACTGAGGAGAAAATTGTAAGGGAAGGAAAAAACATCTTTTCGTCCCAATTTTACAATCATAGCTGAAGGCAAATTGTCTTTGCATACAAATTCACTTAATGCCAAGTTTTCCTGAACTCTGCTGCTTTCATAAGGAAATGAAGACCTAGGGAAATGGGGAAGCCTGTTTAATTTATTTCTGAGGATTTCATGAAGAGTAGACAGCAAGAGAAGTCTAAATGAACAAAGAGGTTGTGGTGTAGCTCATAGTACTAGAGAAATATAAAGCCTGCCTATGAAGTTGCTGTTCCGTGTCCCATACCTTCAAAAGATGTCCCAGTCATTCATTGCTGCCATAGCAGCACACTTCCAAATGAATAATTTACAAACTACACCTGGCTATTTGTCACATGGCTTTGGAGACTGAGAAATCCAAAGTGGAAGTCTGCATCCGGTAATGAGAATTGTACTGAGTTATGCCATGCTGAAGGACATCACCAGATAACACAAAAGAGAGGGAGGGGAAAGTAGAAAGAGCTCCACTCATCCATGTCATGAGGCACTGGCATCAGTAAAAACCGTCTTCTGCCATAACCTTAATCCACTGATGATGTCAGAGCCCATGTTACCTAATCATGTCTTAACATCCAATTCTTCAGTGTCTTGCACTGGGAAGTAGACTTCCAACACAATTTGTGGGGCACTTTCAAAACCTAGCAACAGGTAAAGATGGTGATTCCTACCTCTCCAAGAGAGACTTCATGAGTTTCTTTTTTTTTTTTTTTTTTTTTTTTTTTTTAAATACTTTATTTTTTTTTTTCTTCAAGTTACATCTCAGTAACAAACCCCTCCCTATTCCCCCTTCCCAACCCGCCCTTCCACCCTCTTCCCTCCAGAGGTTTCCCCTTTCAGTCCAACAGCTGGTTCCTTCTCTTATAATAGTAAGTATTATACAAAACAATAGATATAATTATGCCACATTTATGAGATTAAATTGGCCCAGTATACCTTCCCAATGTTCAGTTTATACTTATTTGGCCCCTGACTTTAACATTCTACTATCTACCCAACTCCATGAGTTTAAAGGTCTATATGTGACTCAACATTCATACTATCTTTCAACACACTTTTAAGAGTATCTTCTTAGATCTATAACACCCTCTTGATTCCTAAACAGTTCAAAATTTAACTATAAGATTCTATCTGTCTATTCTTCAACCACCTCAGAGACCTGAGAGGGATAAATATATTTGCTTATATAGGAAGTGCAGAGCCTGCAGCTTCCAAAACTAAGAAAGAACATACCAGTAACTGCCTGGACAGTTCCCATTTTCTCTCCATACATTCCAGCATCAATCTTCAGCCTTTGGGTCCTGTGGGTATACACCCAAAGGACCTCTCACGGAGACATAGGGAAGTCTCCTCATCTATGTTCATAGCAGCCTTATTTGTAATAGCTAGAAATTGGAAACAACCCAGATGTCCCTCAACTGAAGAATGGATTAAAAAATTGTGGTACATCTATACAATGGAATATTACTCAGCTATCAGAAACAATGAAATCATGCAATTTGCAGCCAAATGGATGGATCTAGAAGAGCTCATCCTGAGTGAGCTAACCCAGTCTCAGAAGGATGCACATGGCATCTATTCACTTATAGTAGGATTTTAACTTCATGAGTTTCTTTAGGGGAGAACATCAGAGAATGACCTTCCTGCTCATTTTTTTTCAAATGCTATGGTTTGAGGTAGCACGTACTGAATCCCATTGAGTATAATCCTCCTGCTTTTCTCTTGGCTTTACACAGATTAGTAGTGTAGTTTTTAAGCAAGTGTGTGGTTGTATGTTCATTACTTAGAAAGTACTGTTTAATCAAATATGTGTGAATAAGACCTTTCATATTTAACATAATGTTTTACTTCTTATGAATAGAAACAACAAACGTTTGCAGACCAGTATGACTGAATTTCTGTACCATATCAATTCAACACAGTAAACTGAGATAATTCTTTTTTCAAAATTGACAGTACAGCTAAGGTTTTCAGATACCTAAATTGTGTGTGTGTTGTTTGTTTGTTTGTTATATAAAAAGTTCAATAATAACAATGTGATTCATGATCACATCAACAACTTTATCAGGTGCTGTAGTCCGCTGAACAAAGTCTGAAGCCTTCCAGGTAGTATAGTAAAAGGTGAATGTTATTTTAAAGACAGATTTCAGCATATTTTCTATGCTAAATACAGTGTGGAAGAAAAAAGGTATGGGCTGGTAAAAAGGATTTACCAAGAACAGAAGTAGACAGAGAGAATTTATTGAAATATATTGTCCAGGAGCTGCAAGTGAGTTCTTGCAGAGCATAAAGAAGCTGAGGAGAAGTTGATATTTTCTCATGGGCCATTTGTGTAGGGTTCATCTCACTGTATTATGTTATTTTTACAGCATAAGTTGTCTTTCTTGGGGATTGGCTTTTGGGTAAAGGCCATGGTGGTCTATTAGGAGTTGGGCCCTAAATATTTTCTTCATTAAAGTTAGGTTCCAATTCACTGTGGCCTGGTTGTTAAAGTGTAGGAATTTTTCTTTTGTTGTTTGCCTTTTGTCTGTATAATATTCTTATTGGTATGAATTTATAGATGGATAAATAATCCAATGTTTGTAATTTCTGTGCTTTTAGAAACCTTTTTAAATTGTATTGGCGAAAGCAAAAAAAAAAAATCAAATACAAAGAATAAAAAGGGACAAGGTGGCACTAGTTCCTTTGTCTCCTCCCTTCTGCCAGCATCAGTGTGGAAGACTGTGAATATCAACTGTAAGAAAATGCTGATTCCTTCCTTGTTAACTTGGCATGGTTTGTGTTGGCAGTCCTGGTTCTTCAGATGCTCTTTGGGATATTGGCCAATAAGCTAAAAATGCAGCATTGTTGCTGCTTCTCTGACTGCAGTATCCCCAAGTGGGCTTTTTTTTTTTTTTTTCTAGTTTTATCTCCCTGTTGTTGGTTTCCCAGAAAGTCTGGTACATTTAGATGGTGCCATTAGCTCTTAAGGTGAGGCTGTGACAAGCTCTACTTTACTTCAGTGGCTTACTGCCATTCTGTCACTGTTACTTAATTTTTAGTTTCCTGTTTTGTTTTTTTTTTTCTACTAAGACTCAAACGACTTTGAGTTTCTCTTACTGATTTCAACCAAGCTGGAGAATTCAAACGAGTCTGAATTTTACCTTGTTGAAATCAATGAAAACCTAGGGTTAGAGTTGTCATTAAAAAGCAAATTTCCTTGAGTGTCGCTAAGTCTCATGATAATGAAATGGACCACTTAGAAGTGTACATGTGTCCCTCAGTTTTGTCTTCTATCAGTAAACCTTGCTAGTGGGTGTGCTTTATTACTTCAATATCTCCAGGGTTTGCACGTGGTCTACATGACAACATTTCATTATTTACTCATGTGTTGGATGATTGAGCATTCTTATGTAACCTTGATTTACACCATTGTTCTTGTATGCTTACCTCTGTATGCTCTATTTGAATTTAATGATTGAAATATCAAATGTTGGAAATGTTTGTTATGGACATAGATAATGCTATTACTTGAGTTATGAACTGACCATGAAAATCACTGGGAGATTAAAAATAAATGTAGTTTTGTTTATTTTGGGTTCTTTTTGTTATTTGGTTTAAATTGCTCTAAAATTAGCAGTTGTGTTTTGTCTTGTGGGTTTTTTTTTTTTTTGGCATCATTGTAAACAGTCCCTTTCTATGTGGAGCCTTGTGGCTCTCTGACATCAGTAATGGATGGTTCTTGAGCTAAAGTAAAAGAGCCATTTATTCAAGGAGTCACTTCACAATAAATAGCAGAGAACCTAGCATTTCTGAATTCTAGATTCTTCTGCACCTTGGCCTTGGTGTTTTGTTTGTGAGTCACATTAGTGAGAAGGAAATGCCTTTAAGTCATTCATCAATGTGGTTGAAATGCAAGAGTGTGCTGGGTGTCAACATGTAAGTTAAGAATATGCAGATATGCAGTTTAAAACATAGAAAAGGGACACAGGGATTTGTGCACATGCATATATATATATATATATATATATATATTCTATATAGTAAAATACTGCTGAATTTTATTATTGGTATTGCCATTGGTAAAACAGGACCAGAAGAATGAAGTTGTCTGGTTTTGGTAGAAGCTTACATGAGTAGATTGGTTCTAAAGTAGATTTTATAGTTGGGCAATACCTTTCAATATTTTATTCATTCATTTATGATGATAGAGAGCAAGTGCAGAACTTTTATACTCGGATAAATTTTGGTCCTTTTGCTGCTTCTTCACTTTAGGACAATGGAGTGTTTCTTGAGTATTCACACATGCCTACCTAGGTTTTAGTCAGCTCTAAATATTTTTACAATGGCTCACTATAATTAGTTTTAAAAGAAAAAGAAAAACAATTTGGAAGGCATCTCTTTCTTGTCTGTATGAGTGAGTTCCTACAAGCTTGTGAGCAACCAGTCTAGAGGGACTTAGAGGGAAATGGTGGCACCATGACTTCAGGTTATCTCATTCTCTTTGTGTTTTGCCATTTCCTCTCATTGGTTAGTTACATAAAAAAGAAACAGGGCAGTTACTCAGCAAAAATCAGAAATCTACATAGACAATATTTGCAGTGAAATCCTGTGCCAAGAAAGTCCTCGAATAAAACTGGGTGGTGACAGGCCACCACTAGGCACAAAACAGAAAGAGAATGGATATGGATAGAAGAGGAGGTGGGAAGGTGCTGGGAAAAGTCGAGGGAGGGGAAAGTAATCAGGATGTATTATGTGAGAAAAGGATCTATTTTTAATAAAATGGTAAAATAAAAACCTAATGTTCCAAGAAATGCATGTGACATTTAGCAGGTTGACTCATTGTACAGTGATTTCCAGTAAGTTCCTTTCCTTTCCGTTCTTCCCACCATAAAAGTCACATGTGTCTGTTTTTAAAGAGCAGAGCACTACATCTAATGTGAAGTGAGTGTTGAGTTTCTTGACCATGATGACATCCATTCTGCTGTTGGTGGGCTTTCTCTTTGCATTGCATTAGCAGTATAAATAGGGATATACTGGGTACTGTCATTAGGAGGCTAAATAGACCAAGTATACATAAATGCTTTACCATATTTTAGTGTAAAATATTAGACTTAATTCATTTCCTTGGCTCTGCTCCAGCTGCAGAATCACATTCTGTTACCCTGAATGTAGTCTCCAAGTGCTATGGGAAGGGTCACTGTTCACATCTCCTTCAGTGTTACGATGAAGCTTACAGAGTCAGTGAAATTACCGCCTTGGATTGCAACTTTGGGTGGCACATATTTTCCCTCAATATAAAAATTACTGAGGAAGCTACGGCATGCGGTTTCTGTGTGACTGTGTGCCTTCTAATACACATGCATTGCTAGAAACAATTTCACTTCACTCTGTGCCTTAACTTTTGGAGGAGGAAGCAGGTGTTTGTTGTTGTTGTTTTGTAGTGGGTGCAGAATGGAGAAGTGTTTTTTTCATTGCTTGATTAGATTTTCTTTGGTTATCCTAGGTTCTAGATACAGTTGATAAAGAGTGTGTAATGTAGGATTGGACTTGTACCTCTCAGTGGGTTGTCATTTTTCCCTTTAAACACGAGTCTACATAGGAACCCAGAATAGATAAGCTTGAACAACAAGGGAACCACAGAAGACATTTATGTGAAGCTCTGTCTATGAAACACCTAGAATTTTTTTAAGAAGCTCATAGATTAATACTTGCCAGGGCTGGGGCATGGGGAGTAGTCATAGAATGTCTTTGAAGAATGATGGAGTCATTCTTTATGTGTCTACATAGTGCTGTAGTTGTTTAAGGAGGAGTGTCCTCGTACCAGTGAGTTGTATACTGTACAGTGCTGGGGGGTCTGGGGATGGACTTGGAGCCTTGGACGCCTGGCCTTTCTTTCACCCCTGCAGGCTCAGAGCTACAAGTAGAAACCCTCTGGACTCAGAGATGAATGGCTTCCCACAGCCAAGCTTAGTTACAGGCCAAGTTGAAGCATGTTCTTCATTCAGTATTTACATATATATATACACATATATATGTATATATATGCATATATACATATATATGTGTATATATATATATAATAAGGTATAAATTGCATGTAATCTATATTAACATATATATGCACTAAGAGCAGACACAGGAGCAACAGAATGGCAAATGCTTCTTCCTCGGGGTCTTCCTTCTCAATGTCTGTTGTAGAAAACATCTCCCCTTTTCCTTCCTCACAATGAGGCTCGTGCCTATGACCTTGGCTGTCAAGAATGATGCTGTTGTAGAAGATGCATGCCCTTTGCTGCTGATGGTGACATCTTTTGATTTTATTCCCCTCCAGGCATTTCTTCTTGACAGTCTTCTTTTTCACCCTCATCCCTGGTCCGCTTGATTCTCCTTTCTTGCTGGAACAGGTTCAGTTCCCACAAACCACTGTATTTAATACCAACCCCTTCTCTGCAGAGTGGCCGTGAGTTTGTATAGGTATGTTTGTGTAGGTACATGTGAGAACACCTTGGTGTGTGTTATTCACGCTAGTACTTTAGCACATGTACACACATGTGTCTGTGGAGAACAGAGAGAACAGAGGTCAAACATGGGTTTCATTCCTCAGGAATTATCCTCCTTCTCTCGGTGTCTCTTATTTTCTTGGAGTTCACAAACCCCAGGAATCGGCCTATTTCCACCTCTCTAGCTTTCATTGACATTAAAAGCAGTCCACTTTTTTAATGTGGTTTCTGATGAAACTGTTTCCCCAGGACCACCTTGGGTTTTTTTTGTTGTTGTTGTTTATCTTCTTGTGAAAAGCTTCGCCCCAGAACACCTCAGATTGTTGAGAGTGCTTCCACAACAAAACAGGCTCAACCTTGTAAAACTGGTGATGACAAGGGGTTGCCCTTGTTGGGGATATTTATTTTAATAATATGAAAAAATGAATGGATTATTTTTACTATAAATGTGTGGAGCTCATGCATGGCTCTTTCTGCTTTGCAAGCCCAGAGTGGAATAAAAACTCTCTAATTATTTACTAGAAGCAAAGTATTTATGTGCAAAGAAGCAACAATAAAATGGAAAGCTGTATACATATATACAGATATGCACACAGACACACAGACACACACATATGTGAGTTAAAGTAAAGCTTGTTTGTATTAAAAGTAATTGTATTTTTCAAAGTTCCATGCTTTGCTTGGTAATACAAGCTTACAACCCCAGCAACTCAGAAACTCATAACCTTCAAGTTCAAGTCCGGAAAACTTAGTGAGAATCTGTCTCAAAAGAAAATTTTAAAAAGAACTGGGGTATATCTCAGGGATAGAGCACTTCCCTAGCCTGAGTGAGACACTACATTCAACATCTGGTGTCATAAGAATGAACAGTTTCAGTTCGTAAACAAGTCTGCATGATGCCGGGTCATTTGCCATTAAAGAAAAGGCAGAGCATGGGACCAGATAGCATTGCAAAACATAGAAAACATCTCTCTCTCTCTCTCTCTTACATGTTTATTTATTACTTCAGGTTACAGATCCATCATAGTCCCCTCTCTCCACCCCTCCTTGTTCCACCCTCTTACCCTTCCCCCCCCCCACACCTGTCCTACTCCTCTGGAGTGAGTTGCCCCTTCATATCAGTCCCCCTCAGTTCAACAATCATTTGAGGGCTAAGAGCTTCCTTTTGCACTGGGGGCCTATATGGCAACTCCATTAGGGCAAAGTGTCCCACTGACAGGTAGCAAGGTCTATGTTCCTGTACCTTTTGGTGTGTTGGTTGTAGGATAGTTACTCTGTACCTACATGGCTAAAATCCAATTGTAAGTGAATAGATGCCATGTGCATGTTTCTGAGTCTGGGTTAGCTCACTCAGAATGAGCTTTTCTAGTTCTATCCATTTGGCTGCAAATTGCATGATTTCCTTGTTTCTGATAGCTGAGTAGTATTCCATTGTGTAAATATACCACAGTTGTTTTTTTTTTAAATCCATTCTTTGGTTGAGGAACATCTGGGTTGTTTCCAGTTTCTAGCCATTACAAATAAAGCTGCTATGTCTCTGTCTCTTTATAGAGAAGGGGAACGAAGTCTACTTGGTGGTAGGCTTGAAAGCAAACTAGCTGGTGTGTGACTCAAGCAGTAACTCAGCTCTCTGCTGATAACATGTATATGAGTCTTCAGCATTAAAGCTGCTGTCTGTGTTGAACAGGAAAACTAGAATTGCTGATAGTATAAAATTAGGCTTAGAGGGTAGTTTATGGAGTAAGATACGGGAGTGGGGCTTGAGATGTTTAAGCGTATCTCACTTGTAAAAACGATCATAGAAACTTAACATCTTGCTGGGCACAGTGGCACATGGCATTAGTCCCAGCATGCAAGAGGCAGAGGCTAGCCTGGTGTACAGATAAAGTTGTAGCCCATCCAGGACTATGTAATGGGACCCTGTTTCAACCAAAAAAACAACAAACTAAAACCGCAATCATTTTGAAATCCTTAGGGAAATAGGCCACCTTACATTTTAATCCAGGTAAAATAATAGTTAACATGGTTAAGAAAGGTAGAGAAACATAAAGAATCTTTTCCTAATAGAGCCCTGAGGAGGCTCTGTATATTTTATTTCCTCTCTTTAATTTTTTTTATCCTTACATTTTTTCAAAAAAGGTCTCATGTAGCCCAGGCTAGCCTGGAACTCCTAATCCTCCTTCCATCTCCCAAGTCCTGGGGTCCTGGACACGTACCATAATGCCTGGTTAGAAGGGTTTGTTCATTTGGTTGCTTTGTTTTCTTGCTCAGCTCCTTGGATGTTTATTTAGGGTCTCCCCAGGTAGCCTAGGCTGGCCTTGAACTACAGATCCTCTTGTCTCTTCTTTTGTATGTTCTGAGATTACATGCACGCACCTTCCATGTCCCCTACCATTGACCTTTCTTTGTTATTGTTTGAACTTTCTCCCAACTAGAATGTGTCTTGGCTTGTGAGGGGGGGAGCTAGCATGGGCTAACTGATCACCTCAGTTTCTTAAGCCTAATTAAAAACATGTAATCTGGAGCCTCATCACTACATTTGTAAAAGGAAATTGGTTTACTAATAGTAAGCTTTCCCAAACTTTAGTTTTGGGGTCCGGTTTTAAAATATTAGATAAATAAGTTAATTAATGGTTTACTCTTTACACATTTTTTGAAATCATGGTATCATCACGGAATGTATTTTTCGTGAGAGTTCCAATTGCCTTTTATTCTCATGATACTGTGTATTCCAGAGTATATAAAGTGACCAGAATCGTTGGCATTTAATGACCTTCCACTTGTTGTAGGTGCTGTTATAGCCTTTGATTTTTTAATGAGAATTGTGAATTTTTCAACCACATAGACAACATCTGGGGAAGATGTGCGAGACTTCACGAAGGTGCTGAAGAACAAGTTCAGATCCAAGAAATATTTTGCCAAACACCCTCGGCTTGGCTACCTTCCTGTCCAGACTGTGCTGGAAGGGGACAACTTAGAGACGTAAGTTTTGTTCTAGCATTCAGTCTGTGAACACTTACATCTGTTCATTTTTAATACTAGTACTAACAACACGAAAGAAAGTACATAGTGCCAAAGAGATCTGTGTCCTTGTGAAATGTTTTATTTTGAAACAGATGAATTAGGTCTTCAGCAACAACTAATTTGTATTACTTGGGGTTTTTGTTTGTTTATTTTCTTTACAATGTCACAGACAGTGTTTCTGAACTTGTATTTCTTTTCATTTTCTTTCTTTCTTTCTTTGATTCTTTGAAATATTTGAGTCAAGTTGTATCATTTGCTGCTTCATTCCTTTATTTATTTCCCTTTCTTTTTCCCTATTATAGGTTTCAATCTTTTGTTATAATACCTTTCGTTATTTTGTTTTGTTTTGTGGTACTGGATTGATCCCAAGCCTTACATGTGATAGACGAGTACTCTAATTTTGAGTTATAGCCCCAGCCCCATTTTACATATTTTTAATATAAATCATTGATAATACCATCCTGCACTTCAAATACAAATCTTTTCTGAAATCTCATTTTATGTATCTTACCAGTCTTCTTAAAGATGAAAACAGCAAAATGCAACAACTTTACACATTATATGAAATAGGCGAAATTGTTTCCAAGTCTGCATCTTAAGTTGACAAGCGTCTTCTCAGAAGTTATGAGAGAGCAAAATTACAATGGGATCATAAAGCTGAGAACGAAAACAAAATGATCCAGATCCTGAAATGAGAAGGAGAAAGGCTTTAAAATGAGCCAGAAGACAGGAATAGGCACTCAAAATCATCAGGCAGTTATCTATTGAGATCTAAGTAGATGTGATGTTAAATGATTGCATCACTTTTTAAAATATGTGCATCAATCTTTCAACTGCATACTTTTTTCATGTGTTTGAGTTTGCAAACAAAACGTCCATATAACTAAAAAGTATATATGGTGATTAAGGAAGACACTGACTTTTACCTCTGGCCTCCACATGTATGTATATACGCATATACAAACCCCCAACCAAGTACATACACTACCCACAAAAATATAAACTCTTTAAGTTGTTTTCATCCACACATTGGAATAAAATTTATTAAATATATTTTCTTTGAAAGAAAGCTATTTAAGTACATTTTTAAAATGTATTGTTCTTTTGTGAATATGCTTTTGTCTTCACAGATGGTGTCCTTCAAGGACTCTTCCCTTAGTACACAATATACTATTTGACTTGCTGAATATCTGATAAAATTTTACTACTATTGAGATCACATCTTTGCAGTAGCTACTTTTTTTTATTATAATTATGTTATAACACTGTGCTGGGATCTGTAATATTGTAGTTATGGTATCACATGGTGCCAGAATCTAGAAGGAAACATCATTGGTTTGAACTGGGCAGCAATGCCTTGCAGCCCCTTGATAAATCATTGCCATTTTGTGCTCCAAATATCTCTGTCCTTCACATGAGCCGTAGATAGACGGATATTTCATACACCTTTTTTAAGCATTTTTAATACTTTGCCTTTCAACATCAAAATAGTCATGAGATTGAATTTTTGCATGCACGCTTGAAGTCATCTGTGTGTGTGGATACCAGAGATTGACATCTGTTGTCGTCTTCAATTGCTGTCCCTTATTTTTTTGAGGTAGGTTACTCCCTGAATCTGGAGCTTGTCAACTGACATAGACTGGCTGGCCAGCTCATCCTAGGGATACTCCAAGTACCCTATCCAGTACCACAAAATGAAACAAAATAGTAAAAGATGTTCTAACAAAAGTTTGAAACCTCCTTAGCACAGGGATTATAGGTGACCAGATTCTGTATGGGTCTTAGGGATTGAATCCAGGTCAGCCATGCTTGCGGGGCACATATTTTACTGACTGACCCATCTTCAAGACCCTCAAAGCAACTTTTTTAAAAGTAAAATTTAACAGAAAACCTTGCAAAATAATTTCATTCTCTGAGTTTGATATACTATGCTAAAAATTCCTCCTTACTCCGCTTAACCTAAATTTCCCATCATTTTCCAAAAGGGATACAAAAAGAAGAAAGGAAGGGGCATCTGATTAAATTGGACACAAGGTCCCTTTTGAACAAGATTTATGAACTCCTGGATAGTGTGGGCAGGTTTTCTTCTTCCAATCCTACATAGAGCTTTGTGGATTTGCTCTAGTTTATTTTTCTGCTGAGTTCTTTTCTGCTACAAGGTCACTTAATCTTCCAGTAGAACAATTTATGTGAGTGGGTAGTTTGTGGTTTTTTTTTTTTTAATATTTGATTTCATCTATTCTCCTACTTGTGGGAGGAGAACACTGGAAAAAACCATTGAAGTGGGAAAGGTGTTGAAGTTATTTATGGAGCTGGGTCCTTTGCGTCTTTCTCTTTCAACTTTACAAATGTAAATGTTTTATGTTCTGACCAGTAATTAGCCATGCAGGCATGCACGAAGGGGCTTCACAGGAAGAAACACTGATTACACTTATTGCAAAATGGGGACAAGCATGTCCATGCCAAAGCTTATTTGGTTAATTTTACAAATCTGTATGCATGGATTTTCTAAATAAATATACATGGCTGGAGAATTAGGTTACTTTTCTTAAAGATAGCAAAGAAGAAGAGACTCCTGCTGCTAGTACTGGGTAACATATTCATAGTGAGCTCCATCTCTCTTTGCGGATTTTACTGGGGCAAGCATCCACTCAGAGCAGGTGCAATTGTGGAGACGGATGTTCAGGGCAGCGAGGGATGGAGAGCTGTACTGCGGCCTGCTTGAGTCATGTGCTGAGAACTTGGAGTGCTCAGAGGTAGAGGAAAAGACTTACTGGCCAAAAGAATCATTTTCAAAAGCCTGGGATTAAAGCCCTAACAGGAAACTAGTATCACAAACCAAGAATGACAGAAGCAAAAGCCAGAGCCAGCATCTTCAGAGTTTATCCTGGAAGTACTAGGGAACTTTGGGAGTTCCCAGGAAAAGTAAAAGAAAAACAGTGGTAGGTGGTTCAGGAAAGGCGATGATATAACATTATTATTCAGAAAACAAATTTTATTAGGAGCAAGGTGACTTCATTACCACACGAACTGTGGTCATGTCTTCAGGTGGTGGAACATTATGAGGGACAATATAATGTATTAGAAACAACACCATGGGGCCATGAGATAGGAGAGCCTTATAGAAGCATAAAGAAAGTTGGCTTGAGGTGAAAGGGTAAAGGAGATAGAGTGGTCACTGCAGACAGCATGGCAGAGGCAGGGAGTGCAGAATCCACAGAGATAGAGAAGTCGGGGAGTTTGGCCACAGCTCCCCATGACAGAGATAAGGAAGTTTGTGTGTTTACATCTTCACACACATGTGAGGAGGTAAGAACCAAACAGGAACAGGGACTTGTCAATTCACTGTCTCGCTAGACAGACCAGAGGGGTAGCCAGGTCGGGTCTTCAAGCAGCAGATTGCCGTCAAACAGGTAGAACTAGTTACCAGTTTTAGGGCAAATGGATGAAAGAGCCAAAGGCCAGAGGTGTGAGGAGACTGCTGGGAATTTGACTCATTAAAAGGGTCACCAAGTTCTTTGACATCCATGTTAGATTCATAGACTTACACTTACCATTTAAAATCTGATTCTTCTCATATCGTCTGAAATTGGTGAAAACACCCTGCTGAGCTGCCAGTTTGTAACACAGGAAGAAGCTCCATTAAGTCAGTGGTAACTCATAGACTGGTGTTGCCTTTATTTTATTTAGTATTTACTTAGCTACTTTTGGGTGCTGGGCATGACACTCAGGACCTCATTCATGATAGACAAGCACTCTATCAAGTGAGTTCAACCCTCCTTTGCCATAGGTTCCAAGTATGAAGTACTTTGCTGCTGTTCTTTCTTCCTACAGAACTAAGTGTGAGCATTTATCACAATTTCTCCCTACAAACCAAATCCTCTGAAGGCAAAGAAACCTAAAGTTCGATTTTGTATCTGACAGACATGGAGGATGAATGCTCATTTTTGAAAGCAGGTCTAAAGGAATTTAGCTTCCCACCCAGTAAGATGACCTCCCATCTCTTTAGTTTCTGCCATGCACACATCATCTTGAGCTTCAGAGCAGGGGATAATGAGATCATTAATGATGTCCCAAGTACGCTCGCATAATAGAAAAAGAATTCTCTAATGATTTTTGCATGAATCAGCGTTAGCTTTTTAAGAGCCGTTACCTAATTAAGCAGAGTACTAATTTTCTTTGTGCTTTTCAATGCCTGCATTCATCAGGTAATTCATCAGTACCGTCCCTCAAAAGGTAGAGTTTAAACTACCTTTTAATTGGGATGAATTGTCTCAATGGCATTTCACGGACATTTGGGGTTCCCAGGGCTCTGAGAGACTAGTGCTGCCACCTGAGTAACCCAGCCTCAAGCCCCTGATTCAAGCTCAATTACTTTGCCCATCTAGTTTCCTAGAGTGAACTTCTAGATAACAACATTATATTAGATGGATGTCTGTGCTGTCCCAGAGAAGTCACTCTCAATATGAGGATGATTGGACTCTTTGAGTAGGGCATGGATAGGCAGGAAGGCTTTTCTTTTCTCAGTGTATCTGAAGTTGAGAAACTTGGTATACACCTGATTTGAACTTTTATTTTTTCTGAATGAAGAGCCAGAAAATCCTTTTTACTTCAATTTTGATATTAATAGTCTAGTAATTAGGTAATAAATTCAGCTTTCTGATCAAGTGTCTTCTCCAAGGAAAACAAAAATATAATTGTGTCTCCCTTGGTCTAGAAAATTATCTTTGAGCAGCCTATAATTTGAGGAAATTTTAGCACATTCTTGTGATCTTTTCAGACTGGCTGTTCTAAAATGTGATTACCATCCTGAAACATGTATGTTGTAAGAGCTGTGAAAGTTGCTTTTGATTTCCCCAGTGGCGAATATCAGGGTAGCCAAATGTGAGTGGGAGACGATTGAGAATCTGCCTCCTTCCGCTTTTGTCTGAAATCACTCTAAATGTTTGTTCTGTGACTTTTGTCTCCCTGTCCCCTCTCTACAGTCCTATCACGCTCATCAGTATGTGGCCAGAGCATTATGAGTGAGTATTCACAACCCCGTGCACAGGAGGGAATTTCTGATCAGAAGTATCAGCGCGGGTCTAAACTACTACTTTTATGTCCTGGGTGACAACGCTGGTGGTCGCTTTGCATGGCAGATTCGTTACTTAACTAACCTTCTAAATAGTAACATCTGTAAATACTGAGAATAAAGCCTTTGCGGTTTTTTTTTTTCCTCTTTACAGCCCCTCACAGTCCCCTCAGCTGTTTCATGATGACACTCACTCAAGAATAGAACAATACGCCACCCGGTAAGAGACTGATAGTAATCCCTGGCGTTGCCACCCAGAGTACTTCTGCATTTGTAGTGGTTTAATGCTGCTGACAAACCTTGATGTGGGAGTATATTTGTAGAAGTCATGGATCTATTACATGTGGAACCCGGGCCCTTATCTTTTCACAGTGTGATTTGCATTTTACCAATCACCTCCTATGTAGTCTATGAAGAGTAGATTTCAATAGACTTCTGTTACAGAGCTTCTGAGACTCCAAACATTGCGCAGGCAGGATTCAGATAATATAACCTACTTTCCATGATTGAAAGTAGCGATTAGAGCTACACTCAGGAGACCATGCACATATGAATTGCAATATGTAATTAAACTTGTGCTAATGTTTGATTATCAGGGTTTGTTTTTGAAATCCCTAAACAAAGCAAAATATATGCCTGCAGGTAGTATGCAAAACTTTCAGAAAAATGTTTAATACCATCCACTGATGATACTAGAAGCCAGCTGTATCCAAAAGCTCTAGTTTAAGAACCATTGAAAAATGGTCCCATTTGAGCTGAATTGAGGCTGAGTCAAATTTTTGGAGCTGATGGATAACATGGCGTGAAAGAATATGGCTCCTTTACTGAGCCACAGAAGGGAAAGGAGTTGAGAGACCGTGGGGTACCGAAGACTGTGCTCTGATAACACGGAGACCAGTTACTCAAGAGTTGGTTCACATTCTAGGTCAAGAGGTGTCATGGTGAATCTTCAGAGCTGAGGGGAACATAATTAGATTTGTGTGCAAGGGTTACTCCAGTTCAGTCGAGATCAACTAGAGGGCCTAGGAGCTCAGTGAGAAAACTGCACACTGTGGTATAAGGTAACAGTCTATGGGCCCCAAGTGAATGATGACCAGTAGCTCATCAGTAGAGGTGGTTTTCATTCCACCACTGTGTGAGATTTGGACTGCTTTTTCTGTTTGGTAAGAATTAATGTAGATTTAAAAATAAGCGAGGATGCTTCTGAAAGACCATGCCAGTCACGGCCACATGATATCCTTTTCTTGTTTTTGTATTTTCAGACTGGCCCAGATGGAAAGGACAAATGGATCTTTCCTAACTGACAGCAGCTCTACCACAGGAAGTGTGTAAGTGCATTGTGTATTGAGTCTGCCTAGGAGGAGGCTACCTGGAAGGGTTTTGTTACAGAAAAAGTATCTTGGTGACTGGGGCCAAGAAAGGCCACAAAAATCACACCATGTGATAGACCTCACACAACAGATTTACTGGGGAGGTGACAGGAAGACAAAAGGCTACCTCTGAGTGGACAGACAGATGGACCAGTTTGTGATGGAGGGCTTTATAAGGGGTATGGAGCATGTTCGTGTGGAAAACACATGATGGTGGCATTGTGTCATAATTGCTTGGCCTTTGAAAGCAGAAAGTAAGCTGGTGCTGGAATGTGGGCCATTCTTAGTTCACTAACACTACCTCCTTCTGTGACGGTCTCAGAAATAGTCTTCACGGACCATGACCGCTGAGTTATGACCCCAATCAAAACTGATGTACGCTTCTAAAGAGTTTATGCGCATTTTAAGTTTTGAAGCCATGTTAGTGTAAATGAAATATGCTTACTTACTTAGTTAATGAATCAACCCACCTGCCTTAGAATAATCAGATTGCTGTATAATAATATAACACTGTTACATATTTTTGTAAACGTGTGTTGTATGTTTGCGTGTGGGGAATGTGTGTACACATATATATGTAGGTTCATATGTTTGCATGTGTATGTGGAGGGCAGGGATCAACATCAGATGTGTTTGTCAGTTGTTTTCCACTTTATGAATGTATGTGTGTATGTATGAATGTATGTATTTATTTATCTTTGAGGCAGGGTCTGTCAATGAAAATGGATCTCATTTATTTGGCTCAGTTGGCCAGCCAATAAGCTCTAGGGATTGTCTGTCTCCACCCCGACCTCCAACTCCCTCAACTCACTTCAGTACTGGTGCTGCAGATGTGTGCTACCACACCTAGCTTTTATGTCAAGTCCCCACGCTCCCATGCTTCCATACCAACTGAGACTTTTCATCATCCCATAATCTTGCTGTTTATTGATAGTTTTACAAACATACATCCACAGGATCTACACACCTTTGCAAACTCCTCCTTTTTCTGCCTACTAACATTTTCTTCATAGTCTCTGCTCTTAGCAACGCTGTCAACACATTATTGAACATATTCTCCCTGCTGTTCATTGAAAACTAACTCCCTTGCAAATATTTTAGTTAATTAGAAACTGGGAAAAGCCTCATTAGTTTTAGAATATCTTTTAAAAATAACTTCAAAGCCAGATATTTTATGTCTGATTTCCTTACTTGTGTATCTTCAGTGTCATTGTGGAATGCTCATGGCAAATGCTTTCTCTCTGATGATACCGCTATAATAGATGTTTTTTTCCTTTGGAACTTGTTTTGACCTTGTTTTTAACATTAGTTATGAGATGACATGTAAAAGACTTCTATAGTTTCAAGTTGATGTGACTTGTGGGCTCATTGTGATTTGACCAGGCAGAGAGCCCAGGAGAAACAGAAATGCTCTGGAACATAGTGTGTACATGATTTTTACTACCAAAGACCAGAGAAAGCCAAGTAGAGTATATTAACCCAGGGGTTCTCAACTTTCCTAATGCTGCAGCCCTTTAATACAAGTCCTCAGTTGTGGTAACCCCCCCCAACCATAAAATTATTTTTGCTGCTTCTTCATAATTGTAATTTTGCTGCTATTATGAATCGTAATGTAAACATCTGATATGTAACCTCTGTGAAAGTGTCGTTGGGACTTCAAAGGGATTGTGATCCCCAAGTTGAGAACCACAACTAAGCACTCAGATAAAGAATGTATCCCTTAAGCGTGTTTTACATTTCATTTATCATTAAGCTTATAAATGGGAGCTCTTGGGAACTTTATAAATTTTAAATATCAAAGTTTGGCATCTTACCACTTAGACATCATACACTCATGACATAATTATTATTCATGTGTTATGAACAAGAAACCATTTATACCTCAAAATAATGAAGAATTTGCACTGCTCTTTCATATGTAACCTACCAGTAGGTATATCCTATAAAGTAATTAAGTATTTTAAATGTCCTTTAAATCAGTCTTCTTCTCATCAATGTCCAAAGTAGCAGGAAATTTAATGAAATAAAAAAAATATTTAAGATAAAAATTTAACTTCTTTAACATGTGTCTACATTACAATGTGAACAGAGCACAGGCAATGTTCAAATTTAATATACACCGTGTCCAAATTAAAATGAGCACTATCTTTAATTTTATCACTAACGTTTCCTAACAGAGGAGGAGATAGCCAGATGATTAGCAGCTGAACAGATTTAGTGTGCAGCCATTTGATGTGGTGATTTGGTCAACAGATGTTTATTTTGTTCTTAGAGCACAGTGGAGTGATGGAGCCACTTGTGAGAGACAGTTGTTACATTTTCAGGAAGTTTGTAAACTGTTGGGCTGAACCTGTGCATACCATATATCCTCACATCCATGTGCAGTTACAATTAAATTAGGATATTTTCAAGAGACAATGCTCAGAGCACACCAGCCCTGTTGTTGTTATTTTTTTTTATTGTTTGTTTGTTTTTATTTTCCCCCTGTTTTTTAGACAGGATTTTACAGGGTGGCACGCACTGGCCTCAAATTTCCAATCTTCTGCCTTGCCCTGTGAAGTGCTCTGATGACAAATATGTGCCACCATCTACATTCCCTCCTTTTGCTCTCATCTCTGCCCCTGGGATATGTTTAGGCAGGTGATGGACAGCTCTGTGTCTTCTTCACACTCCGTTGAATGGTGAACTTGCAGTGCCCGCCATGGAAGCCCTCCACCCACAGAGCTAGGAAAGACCATTCACCAATGTTTTCTTGTTTTTGTTTGTTTGTTTGTTTTTGCCTTCAGCAATAGCCAACCTATTTGTAGTTTGAAGTGGCCTCGATCCCTCAAATTGGACCATGGAAACAGTTCCTTGTCCTCTCCCTAAATATTCCCCTCCCTGAACTTTCATTGTTTATTGCATTTTCATGTATCATAGGCTGTGTATACATGTGTATAGCCTGAAGTATATACCAGTTTCCCAGCATTTGACCACAAACATCCAATCCCGAGCATCCCCTATTTTTCTGAAAGCCTGATTCTGGATGACTTATGAGGGCATTAGTTTTAAGGCTTCTATGTATCTTTGTAGGAAGAGTTAATCATACACATCTTAGCAAGGGACAGGACTAAGAACAGCCCTAGGGAACCTTAGGCAACAGTTCTGAGGCCATTGCCAAGTTCTCACCCTATCTCCTTTCTGCAGTTAGGTGACACTGTTTTATGTGGATCAAAGTGGGGTTCGTCCATGATTTATATTGGAATTACTGTTCATAAATCTGAAACCTGAAATAGAGCATTGCTTTTAAAAAGTCATCAAGTTAAGCCGGGCAGTGGTGGCGCACGCCTTTAATCCCAGCACTTGGGAGGCAGAGGCAGGCGGATCTTTGTGAGTTCAAGGCCAGCCTGGTCTACAAAGTTGAGTCCAGGACAGCCAGGGCTACACAGAGAAACCCTGCCTCGAAAAAACCAAAATAAATAAATAAATAGATAGATAAATAAATAGATAGATAGATAAATAAATAAATAAACAAACAAATAAATAAATAAATAGAAAGTCATCAAGTGAATCACAGTTCTTTCATCATGTGATAGGTACTAATTTTGTAATGAAGATAGTATTTACTATATGCATCAAATACAGTATAATTACATTCCATCTAATGATACTGCTTGGTACCAGCCTTTGTTTAAAGGATATTTTCTATTTCAACGTGATACACACTATTGATATTTAATAACCCTAATCAGGTACATGATGTAGCATCTACATAATGTTAGTGCTCTTGTTTTTATTACACACAATTAAAACCTAGAATGTATATATTTTTGAATTTAACCTTTAAGACTAATAATCTATGAAAAACATTTAAGGTCAAGATTTTATGTTGCATTTAAATTATTTCTGTATTTTTATTTTTACAGAGATGGCCTTAATTCTCTTCCAGACACCATAACAAACAATGTAGTTAGTGGCCCTGATAATTATAACAACACACTATTTACCATCACGTTCACAAACGGGGTGAACATACATAAATACTGACAACACAATGCTTTCCAAATAGAATTGCAAGTGGTTTTCCAGTGTCCAACTTTAAAAAAAGTCACTTGTTGCTTATTTAATTGTGTGTCTGTTTGCATACCTGCATGTGTGCAGAGGTGAGAACAATTTTCATGAGTCTGTTCTTTTCTTCCACTATGTAGGTTGCAGATATTTGAGCCCAGGCCATTAGCAAGCACTCTTACCTCCTGGGCCATCTCACCAGCCCAACTTTTAAAAACAGAAGTGTGGTTTATGTCAATATTACGCATATAATCCCCAGGCCCAAGTGTCAACATAATTGTTCTCATGGAAAAAAAAATGATCTCTCATGTCTCACAATAGCCAAGGGTTGCTAAGTGAAATCTGTGGTCAGTTCCTAGCCATAAGATAATCCAGGCCACGTCTGGGGTCCACACTTTATTTTTATTCTTGAGGTTCTTATTATTTATCCTTTAAAGCTGTTTTCCTTGTGTTTTTGTGATTTTAATTCAGGGATGCTATCCATAGGCTTTATGCAACTAATTTGATTTGCCTCGTACTTATTCCAATACCCGAGGTTACCATCTAGTCGTGTTCTGTTTTGCGTTGTTTTTGAACATTTTCTTTTGCCACGTGGTCAAAGCACTATAGAAATGAATGATCCTCCTGCTCCTGTGAATGACTGCCTTGTCATTGATTATTAAGTATATGGGACAGTAGGAGAATAAACCTTTTTCTTCCATTGCTTGTGTCTCCTCATTTTGCTTTGATTTTTATCTGATTGCTCATGAGGTATAGAATACTTACTGGCATACATGGTTTTCTCTTTCTTGGAGATTCCATCTTTTTAGTTGCTTGCTTAGGTATGATTCAATATAAAAAGAAATATTGGCTGTATGTTCTGCTGTGGTCTTCTTTTGCAGTTGCTTCTTTGCATGTCCCTACATCTTTTCTTTTCTTTCTTTCTTTCTTTTTTTTTTAAGGTTTTTTAGAGACAGGTTTTCTCTATGTATCCTTGGCTGTCTTGGACTCACTCTGTAGACCAGGCTGGCCTTGAACTCATAAATATCTGCCTGCCTCTGCCTCCTGAGTGCTGGGATTAAAGGCGTGCACCACCATGGCCGGCTGTCCCCTACATCTTTATACCTTGTCTCCCTGCTCTGTTCTAGCTAAGTCTTGACTTGCATCTTTTCTTACTGTCTCATTTTCCACATAATGTGAGAGTAGTTCCTGCAGTCATCACCTGTGATACACAGCCACTGACTAGTGTCCTGTGTTGTTGATTTATTCACCTCAGGGCTTCATCTTTGCTTCTGCCTCTTCAAATATCTTTAGGCTACTGGTTATGATCTCTCTCTCTCTCTCTCTCTCTCTCTCTCTCTGTGTGTGTGTGTGTGTGTGTGTGTGTGTGTGTGTGTGTGTTTTAGAGAGAGAAGGAAGAAAAGTGGGAATGCTAAATGTAGGAAGGATGCCCAATAAGTCGCCAGAGGTTCACTGGAGCTCTGCTCTGGTACTTCGGCAAGCTTAACACCCAGTTTTCTCCTTGGCTTCATTGTCTCTCTGATCTCTGTGCCTGAAGCACACATTTTCTAAGAACACACTGAATCACAGGTGTAATTTCAGACCCCTGGTTGTCAGAGCAAAGGTGTGATACAAGATGAATTGAGTGGTCCTTGTGATGGTTACACAAGAACCAGAGTGCTTGCCCAGTGTCCGATAATGCTTATCTGCATAAGACCAAAGCAATTTCCAGGCCCAGGTGAAACAAAAAAAGGCCAGGGACTGCCAGGTTCATGTCGGCTGTTTTAGGTCATGCTCTGATCCAGTGCACCAGAAGAAGATGCTGAGAGAAGCCTACAGCTACACAGCTTTCTCTGTAGGTTCGGCATAGGACAGCTCCATTTTAACCTCTGGTGGCTATGTCAATCACTTACATCCTATTTTCCTGACACCTTATCCTATATGTCTCTGGCTTGCCAAAAACTATCAAAACAGCCCAGGTCTAGGGTGCTGGAAGGGTCTGTAACCTCATGATCCAGAAGATGTGGTTATCACACCTTCCTAAGGACATCCAACTAGATCTGCCTCACAAAGGAAAAGATCCCAGGCCAGCTGGAAAGCATTTCCTTAACACAGATATGGCCTTTTTTCCCTTGTCACTCTTCTGCTGATCTAGTCATGAATCTTCCCTGTTGATGTGTTTAGCTCGGTAACAAATCATTAGATGGAGAACTTTGATGAATCAAATCTAATACATGATTTAATGCAAGATATTGGTCCTAATAATTATTTGTGATAATACCAAGTAAAATATCTATTGCTATGTTATAAATAAGTACAATTGCATTTTTGATGTTATTTAAATAAAAATCTAAGTTATAAGCCAGGCATGATGGCACACACCTTTAAACCCATCCAACACTTGGGAGACAGAGGCAGGTGGATCTCTATGAGTTTTATATATATATATATAAAACATGTGTGTGTGTGTTATAAATCCTTTGGATTTCAAACATAGCAAAATTGGTTACAACCCAAATCTAAAGATCGGTCATTCTTGGCTCAATGATCTTTTATCCACTGTTTTGGCAATCAGAGAGTAATATGTTTGCCCATAACTTCTTTAACTTTTGTATTAACTGCTTCTAGGCATGTCCAACATTTTGACATTGCAACATTATTTTGTTATCTACAAGTGTGTTGGCTCACATTGCAGGCTATCCTGGGCTGCATGTGGCCCATGGCCGTAGGTCGGACACAACCATTTAAGCCTAATTTATAGCAACTTATTACCCTTATTTATAGTCACTGCTGTGTCTTATTTTATTTTCTTTGTTGAATGGAATGGCTCTCTGGGGACTGTGAGAATTACAGATTGTGACACGCAGGTTCTGAAATGTTGAGCTCATCATACTTAAGGCCTGTTGCCTGACCATCTAACTGGAGTTGTCAGAGGAAGGTCATGGAGACACAGAGTTCCAAGGCAGCCTTGTCCTGTCACCAGTCCTGCCATCACTGTTTTTACTTCTGGTGTGATCAGAGACCTCACCACCTAGATGTGAGCCGCTGTCCATCTTTTTTGTCTCGCTAGGGAGGACGAGCATGCCCTCATCCAACAGTACTGCCAGACACTGGGCGGGGAGTCTCCCGTGAGCCAGCCACAGAGTCCAGCTCAGATCCTGAAGTCTGTGGAGAGGGAAGAGCGGGGAGAACTGGAGAGGATCATTGCTGACTTGGAAGAAGAGCAAAGGTGTGCACAACCCAGCAAAAGAAAATGTGCCACTCTCTCTTCTCCCTGTGAAGGCCAACAGCCCCTCCCTGGCCTCTTTTCAGAGTTGTTATCACAATGAGGTCTAGATTTGGGAGGCTGGAATGTGGGTGGGGGCCTCCTGCATCTCTGGTTTAATGATGGAGCCTGGAAGCACTCTTGCTTGAAGCCCATTTTCTTCCTCCTAGCTCTTCCTGTTAATAAATGTTTTTCCTTAAGAGTAGCACATGCTAAGTTTGGAGTTCCCAGACAGTTTGGGAGAGAAGACGATATACCTGATAATCATTGTGGGTATGTTTGTTTTTTTTCTTTGTGTGTGTGTGTGTATCTTTTTCTTTTCCGTGCTAGAAATCTGCAGGTGGAGTATGAGCAGCTGAAGGAGCAGCACCTAAGAAGGGGGGCTCCCTGTGGGCTCCCCTCCAGACTCCATCGTAGCGCCTCACCACACCTCCGAGGACTCGGAACTTATAGCGGAAGCTAAGCTCCTTCGGCAGCACAAAGGGAGGCTGGAGGCGAGGATGCAGATTTTGGAAGATCACAATAAACAGCTGGAGTCTCAGCTCCACCGCCTCAGACAGCTCCTAGAGCAGGTAGGGGTGCAGAATCTTGTGTGACACCTCTACATGGCACTGGTCCACCTCTCAGAAGCCTGGGCCTGGCTTTGGCACCTTCAGCTCCTCACTGGCACAGTTAATTCAGTGTTTACTGGCTTAGAAATTCCTATTCATTTATATGAGTGGAATCATCACTGATAAAAAATATGTGTTTTCCCACCTGACTAAAGAACTATTCATTCTTCTTTTGCACTGAAATCTCAGCTTCGAATAGTTTAACTTAAAAAAAAAATCCTGTGGTGCACGTGAGCCTGTGTTTCATAAGGAAAGCTTCCATGGAGATTGGGGTCAGCAAGTGACCTACAATCTTCAATCTAACACTTTCTTCCAGGGAACTAGGAATCAGCAGGTACCTCAAAAATCAGTATCTGCCAAAACCAGAGGAACAGTTGGATATTAATTTGTCAATGTTACTTCCTTACACTGGGGAATGTTCTATAGTAGGGACTTGCAATCTTTCTTGACAATAAGTCGTACAATTTACATTGAGAGAAAAACATATGTTTATGATCAATGCAAAATAATGCACACCTTAACAGAGATGGAATCTCTCACCCTGTCTTCCCTATTTTTCTTTCTTTTCCTTCTCTCTGCCTTTTCCCTCCCCTGCATCCCCTCCCTCCCCTTTTCCTTTCCTCCCTCCCTCTCTCCATCCATTTCTCTTTTTTTTCTTTCTCTTGCTTTTATTTCTTAATATTGATAAGAAACTGGTACATTTCCTTTATGATTCATTGCTGGCTAATAACTTGCAAGTCTTGAAAAACCACCATTCTTTGGTTTATGGCTTCTGCATTTCTGATCCTGGCAGTCTTGTGTCAGGAAGTAGCATGGATGCTGCAGAGAGCTAGTAGCTTGACTGACTTCAATTCAAGAGGGCAGTCAGCTCACAGAGCCAACAGTGAGGGCACCTTTGCAGCAGATGCATGTTGGGTCAAATCCCGGCCAAGGGTTTCCTGACTGGCACCAGCATTCCTATCACACTTGCCTGTGTGGTGTGGTGAGCCTGTGACATCGTAGCAGAAATGTCTTTTACCACAACTGACGTATTGCATCAAAGGAAAACAACTTTCCCCCAGGGATTTGCTTGCATTTGAGAACAGTATCTTGGCGTAGTTGTCACCAGGGTCCTTTTACCCTGTCAGGATTCTTGAAAGCCTTATACCTTTGGCATTACCCATATAGTGAGCAGTAGATCTCTCTCCTTCCTTTGGCCATTTACTTTTCTCTATGGCTGTTTTTTGTAGAGTTTCTTTGATGTGGTTCTCTGAGTAGTTTACTTAAAAGCCTGAAAATTCTGCATCATTAGATAATAATATTTTCCTAAGTGAGTCAAGACTTGGCTTTCTGTTAAGACCTCAGATTGTTTGCTTGTGTATTTGCTTGATCCCAACCTGAATATCACGTACACCAGGGGGAAATGTTGCTTGTAGAGTGAATTTGAGATTCCCGAGTAGTACCTAAATACAGGATAAGTTTCCTTGTGTGATCTCTTAGAGCAGTAGTTCTCAATCTGTGGGCACAGGTCCCAGGTGGGGAAGGGGGTAAGGGGGGTGTAAATGACCTATTCACAGGGGTTGCCTATACGATATCCTTTTTATCAGATATTTACATTAAAATTGATAACTAGCAAACTTAGTTATGAAGTAGCACTGAAAATAATTTTATGGTTGGGAGAAAACTACATCATGAGGAACTGTGTTGAAGGCTTGCAGCATTGGGAAGGTGGAGAACACTGTCTTTACAGCATCAAATGTTAATGGGCACAATGTAGTGTCTACCTGGAACTATCGCAGAGGCTCTGCTTGAAGCCTTTGCTTTGCATTGTTAATGCTCTTTGGAGGAAAGGAAAGGCTCTTGGACTCAGTCTAAACTCCCCTAACTCCCTTCCTCTTATTAGACCAAGAATCTAATGGCTCATAAGCCTTCAAAATTACATAGTAAATGCTTTTGGGACTAGCTGGTATGTAAGTGGCTCAGAAAAACCTAGTCTGTGGAGCTCTTATCTCTTCATAACAGTTTTGCATAAGTGCCAGAAATAAATGGAAAATTTAACTCATTATAAACAGGGAAAACTACCAGATTTCCACTAATAGAGATTTAATGGAAAATCTGCATCAAAAAGCAACTTCTACATATACCCATCCTATAGACCCTACTTTCTGTTTTGGCCATGTACTTATCAGCATACCCATCACTGGTTCAGAGATGTGCACAGGAGCTATTATAGAGGCTTTGCCCTCTGTTCGACCAGGCAAGTGGCTTTAGAAAGACTCATTCATCACCCCTGACAAAATCCTATGACACAGTGGTGACCAGAAAAGCTTTCACCATTGCTTCCTCCTGACTCTGCATCCACACTAAGTTGTTAACATTAAAACAGTTGACTGACAAAATCTGTGATGCTGAAGATTCTGTAATTTGCCTAGAACTAGAATGTTTCTAAGCAGCCCAGTTGGAACTTGAATTCAAGCTGCTGAATCCAAAACCCACTGTGGTAAATACTCTCTCCATATCGCCTCTGAAGGGAGCAATTTTGAAAGTTAGTGCCATTGCTGTTTTAGAATCCCAATGCTACTTTCTGAAAGTTGAACCCAACCTACCTCTAAGTTCACTAGGCTGATACAAAAGTAATGTTAACTTTGAGAGATGAAAATGGCAGACATATATAAATCCTTCCGTATACCAATAAATTCTTCAAAGGACAAAGACAGAGAGAGCACATGGCACCCAGGAGAAGTGTTCATGCCCTGACCCAGCCAGTGCTGAAATGCATCTGAAATTGCCCAAAGACAAGAACTCGCTGTTCAGCCTCCATTGCCCACGGCAGGGGCTGGGGGAGGAATGCCATTCCTTCTAGGTGATTTGACTCTTTCTTACTCTAACTTTCTGCGTTATTTCAGCCCGACTCTGATTCCCGCATCAACGGTGTCTCCCCCTGGGCTTCTCCCCAGCATTCTGCATTGAGCTACTCGCTTGACCCTGACCCAGGTCCACAGTCCCAACAGGCAGGTGGGTGTCATCAAAGCATGACCGCTGCACACAGCTGGTGTTGGACTCAGCCATCTTTTTGTTTTTCAGTTTGCTGGCGTTCTTACATCTGAGTGCTCTAGAGCATAAAACAGAATTCTCTTTAGTCTGAAATGAATGTAGATCCATTTTAATAATAACAAAACACTTTAGTTATAATGTGCTTGTTTATAAAATGTGTAGGAGTAGATATTCAATTTCGGTGAAAGATGGAAAAATGCTCTTTTTTTGTTTGAAATAAGCATGACATTAATGGCTTGGTTTGTTTGGTTTTTTAATTTTTTTTTTTTGCTTTTTTGCTTTGAGAATATTTGTGTGTGTGTGTGTGTGTGTGTGTGTGTGTGTGTGTGTGTGTGTGTGTGT
>CAJQZJ010033539.1:3869055-3920425 GCA_907164525.1 Lophiomys imhausi | reverse complement strand
TGTGTGTGTGTGTGTGTGTGTGTGTGTGTGTGTGTGTGTGTGTGTGTTTTCAGTGAATGTTCATGTAGGTGTGAAAGTGTTCCCAGAGGCCAGAGGAGGACATCAGGTGTCCAGCTCTCACTCTCCAATTTATTCCTTTGAGATAAAATCTCTCACTAAACCTGGAGCTAGAATGGGCAGCAAGCCCTAGCAGCCCCCTCATCATTTGGGGTTACAGGTACACATGATCACAGCAAGGTTTTCAGGTAGACTCTGTAATCCAAACTCAGGTCCTCATGCCCATGTGACAAACAGTATTACTCACTGAGCCATCTCTTCAGCTCCCGAGAATGATTGTGTACAATTTATTATTTGTGTATATTTTTTACATTCGTGCACATGCAGAACCTAATGCTGAAGAATATCATTAACATGATTTCGTCTACTTTTTCCATCCTGGTCTCTGCGGACATTGCTCTGCCTGCCCTTTGGGGAAGAATTGCCACAAGCACCATCAGGCATATGGGGACCTCTCACTGACACTTTTGGTGTTAAAATCACTATTGTGGTTTTGGTCAGAGAATAAAATACATATCAAAGTACCATAAAGAGCATATTTCTTTTGCATCAAAATAAAATAGCTTATCATAAAAGCTCCAAAATAAAAATGAAAAAGAAAGAAGTTGATAGAATATTTTTATGTGCAAAAATAATGAATTTTCAACTAGCACACTGTGATTAAATCCACTGTTACTTATTTTTCAGGTTTATATCTTCTCCCAGTATACAAATTTATCCACACAAACATATAATACATTTTCAACTATATAAAAGTCTATTGCTGGGGTTGAGGATGTAGCTCAGTGGTAGAGCATTCTCCTGGCTTTCACAGAGACCAGAGTACAGTCCCTGTGTGTTTCTTTTTTTTTTTTTTAATAATTTATTTTTTATTTCTTCAAGTTACATCTCAATCACAATCCCCTCCCTACTCCCCCCTCCAGTCCCACCCTTCCACCCTCCTCCCCCTCAGCCCCACCATCCTCTTCCCTTCTTTTTTCTTTTTTTTTAGTTTAAGGTATTTATTTTTCCCCCCAACAGCTCTCCCTTTCAGTCCAAATAATGGTTCTTTTTCTTATAACTATAAATACAATACAAAACAACAGAAATAAATAGGCCACGATTATAAGAGTTATATGGCTTAGCATACATTCCCAATGTCCAGTCCATATGTATTTGGCACCTGACTTTAACATTCTACTATCTAACCATCTCCATGAGTTTAAAGTTCTATATCTAACTCAGCTTTCATACTAACTTGCCTCATAATTTTAAAAAATTATGAGGCAAGTTAGTATGAAACCCTATGTGTTTCTTTATACTGTGTATGCATATGTGTGTGAATTACACATGTCAAGTGAACACAGATTTTTCTCCTATTTCTCTTTTAAATTGTTCTTTTCAATTGGAATTCATATCCTGTTTTGGGGCTGGTTACAACATTTTTACCTGCAAGTGCTTCTTTGGTAGAAGGATGGGCATTAATTTCAAGCTCCCTGCTTTCTGTGTTTTGTCTCAGCATCTGAGGACCTGCTGGCCCCACCTCATGACACTAGCACGGACCTCACAGAGGTGATGGAGCAGATCAATAGCACGTTTCCCTCTTGCAGCTGTGAGTAGGAGTGATCATAACACCCACTACAGTGTGCCTGTCTTGTGTCCTTTCTTTTTCTCTACATGCAACCCTCTGTCTTCTTTGGTACAACAACAAAAGCCAGTGTTAGAAACAAGATTGTAGGCTGTTTTGAAATAATACAGGCATATATGAAGCCCCAAACAGATGCTAGTCAGATCTTGAGGTGCAATGGCAGTTGGAGATTTTTCCACATGTCTCATAAGTGACTAAATAAAGTCTAATAAAACAATGCTTGTTTTTAGGATGAAATCTTGCTTAAGTGCAGGCTGTAAGGAACTTGTATCCCTTCAAAGAGAAGCCTTTAGTGGCATGCCAAACTATCATCAAAATAGCCTTTCCAAGGTACCTTCCTAAATTCCTTGAGACATTGTTGGATGTCTTCATAGTCAGGCTCGGAAAGGAACTATTTCTGGATTCCCCTTTCCTTCTTAAGGCTTCCTATTTTCTTTTTCTTTTTTCTTTCTTTTAGGGAATAAAATAATCATTGCATAAAAGCCAAATAATTCACATGGTCACAGATTATGAGTCTGAACTCTCCATATAAACAGCCAAGAGCCAGAAAATCACCCAATGAGAGCAATCCAAATCCCAGTGGGAAATTACATAATGGTTTTAATCGATTCACTTTTTAAAATGGTTTCTCTCTGGCATCTTGCCACCTTGCAGACTCTACTCCACTCTCACGTTAGAGACCTTTGTGGTCTCTCCTCTCAGTCCGTAGACCCATGTACCACCTTAATGTCACAGCTTCAAATACTTTCAAAGACCACAAGTATATTGCTTATAATTTGGGGGTGAACTCTCTCAAACAGATGGTAAGGCCAGCCAGTCAATAAACTAGGATTTTGTATAAATCTGTCTTTCCTTTCACTGTTTTCTGTCAGCTCCCTAGACAATGCTATCCTAAGTGAGAAAGAAAAGTGTATCAGTTGTTGGTACAAGTGTTATCATGTTAAGTCTGTTATATTAATTGTAGTTCGAAGTTGAGTTTCATTTGAGAGGCTTTTGTTCTGACTTATGTATCATCCAATGGCTAGGAAAAAAATCTGTATCATGTTTTAGGAGCTCAAGTTTCAAAATTAGAATTTCCCAAAGCTATTACTTCTTAGCTCAGTTTCCACCTAAATGCACTCATCATTGTAAAACAAGTTCTACAAATCGAATTCTGTTTAAAAATTTTTATTTAAATTCCGTGCTGGACCTTTTCAATTTAAAAATCTGCTGGCAGTGAAGTCAGGGTGGAAATACGCTTAAATTTATGCTTTGTAGTGACTGTAAGATATCTAATTTCTATATTAAAATGTGCCACAAGTTCAGGGTTTGTTTTTCACAAGTCTCTTTTTCTAAAGCACTTCTAAATCTTTCCCAAACCATATTCCGTTATGTATATTCGTTTTAAAAAATGTTTATTGATGTCTTGCTTAAAATAGAACATGATGAAAAAAATTGTAACTGTAGAACAACACTAAGTCTTCAGAGGTAAATGTCGTTGCCCTCATACCATGGGTCCTAATGCAAGTGTAAAATTTCCATTGGTTGGGAACAAGATGAGGCACTCTTGGTGATTGGTTTGGGAGAAGAGGCTTAGTCTCTATGGAAATCACACTGCAGGGGTCCTTCCCTTGCATGGAGACCTTTTTATCAGTGACATCAACCTTGGTGCTTGCAGGGAAATTTATAGAGGCTTGCAATTCCTTAAGAGGAAAACTTGTTGGTATTCTCCTTAAGTGTGTACATCCACCAGTGGATAAGCATTCCTAGTCATGTGTTATTATAAAGAACTCAAGTACCTCTTATGTAAGAAATAGTGCACAATACATTTTGGGATCCTGTGGAATTTACATTTTTTTAACTTCTGAAAATGGCATTGTTTGTTCGTTTTCATTATTTATATCCATATTTTTCATTGGACAACACAAAAATCCCTAAGATAAGGAATCCTTTCCATTTTTTAAAAAAGGGAGTTTATTGCCTCATTTACAAAGTTGATGCATGTCTCAGAATTCTACCTAGAATTATTAAATCCTTTCAAATTGGTGTAGAATCAACTAGTTCATGGTATAGATCTGGTGTCAACACATACTTCCAAATTGATATGGTCAGTGGTTTACTGGGATGATCATGTTTCTAGCTGGAGAAGTTTAATGGTTAAAAATTTCCCAGATGGCACTTAGAAAGGTTTTGCAGCATTCATTAACCTCGATCCTCTATTTAAATTGCTCAGCTAACAAATATTTTATTAAGGGTCTGCAATTCCCAAAGCTTAGTGACCACCTTTGGAAGTTTAACTAAATAAGTATGATTGTCACCCTCTCAGTGCCAAAATGATCTCTTAAGTTTCTAAAACTAAGGAGAACCTTCAAATTGCTAGGAGCCGGTGTGGAATGGATGAAGCTGATCTGCATGTTAATCTTGACTTTTGATCCCTTGTGGATTAAAATAATTTGCATGGCTATAAATGAATTTCCACTTGTGGCAATTTTGGAATTAAAATGAGAGTCTGTATTCATAAACCCTAATTGCATGAATAGCTTATGTTAGCTCATTTTTTTTAAACCATGTCTACATGGTGTGTGTGTAAGACTTTAAAATTCTTGCATTTTGAATCAGTGTCACTGTTGGCCCTGGTGGCATCTTTGAATGATGGTCTTTTAAAATGATGTTTCATCCCAAAGCAAAGAGGCAGGCATCCCCATCATCTAAAGAATTAAAGAGTCAAAGTTAATTTGTACTTAGAATTAACCATTCATGTAGTAAAAAATTCTACTAACGACTATAACCATTTCTTTGTTAGCATAATACACTTTTCTTATGTTTCACATTTTTTCAAATGTGTGGAATATTTGTAGTAAGCTGAGTAATTTTTTTGCTACTAGAACCAAAGCTTGTAGACTTGTTGTTACCCTACTGGGATATTTCCACTGTATGTGTCAAGCTTGAACGACAGCCATCAAAACCTCAAGACTTACAAAAGTGTAATGATTTCCTAATTTTCTTTAAAAATATATCTGTACAGCTTGTTCAGGGTACAACCTATAGCTTTTTCTTTGATTAAAAGAGATGGGAAGGCAAAATGAATTAGACTTCTGTTAAAAGTTGACTACTATATGTCCATTATTTAAGAGAAGCATAGCTGTCTTTTAGATGGAGTGTGTATTTGTAACATGCCCTTACTAATAATTCAACTTGGTTGCCCTAGGGCATAGGTCACATGGTTACACAGGTTCATTTTTTTCCTCTGATGGGATATACCTTGTAGGGCTAGGCTTGTTTTAGCCTGGTTCTTCTCCCAAATTCTAGGCTCACAATTTTCCTTCTGACCATCATAGGGTGGGAGCCCTTCTTGCCTTCTCTTTTTTTCTTTTTATCACAAGGACCTAACATGGACCACAGATGTCCTTTCTTCCTCCTCAACACAGGAAAATGAGAGATGGGAAGCATGCAACATGCTAGGTGACTAGGGACAGTCCCCATTTGGCCAAAGTTATATATTGTCATTGTTAGAGAGGAAGTCCCCGCCTTTTTGTCCCCATCTTGAGTATAATTGCACAATGAAAGTATTAGATATTGGCAAACTTAGAGGACAGAGTCAATGGCCTGTAAAACAAAACAGTGAAAAAGCAAGACTTTACTTACTGTTCAGAAAAAGGGGGGGGGGTCCTGAATCATGTGTCTGGTGTTGGAAGGAGGTAGACATTCTGCCTGGAGGCTGTAAGAATCCTAAACCTTGTGGGCATTAAGGACAAGGATACACCGCTTCCCATCCTGGGGGGACAGTCACTTGCACAGCTCAGACTTCCTCAGGAACAGCCATTTGTTCAGAAATGGTTTGAAAGGATTTATGTATTCTTATTTTTATGTGTGTGGAAGTTTTGCTTGCTTGTATGTGTGCACCATGTGTATGTAGTGCCAGTGGAATTCAGAAGAAGGAGTCATGCCCTTTGGAACTGGAGGCGCAGACTGTGGTGGGTTACAATATGGGTGCTAGTACCATTGCTCTCCATTGCTGAGCCAAGCATCAATCCAGCCCTTGGATTTTTGAAAAGTTAAACAGCAATTCTCAACCTGTGTGTCATTACGGCTTTGAGGGCCAAATGACTCTTTCATAGGGGTTGCATATCAGATATCCTGCATATCAGATATTTACATTATGGTTCACAACGAGCAAAACTGCAGTTATGAAGTAGCAATACAATAATTCCACAACATAGGAACTGTAGTAAAGGGCTGTAGCGTTAGGAAGACTGAGAACCACTGGAAGCTTACCTAAGACGTAGGTGTGGACTGCTCTCTTTGGCCTTGGCTCTTCTCCTTCAGAGGGGCTCAGCACTGCTCTGTAATCAGCTTTGCTCCTAGACTGCACTCTGTGTAATCTTCTCTGATTTTTTTTTTTTTAATGGCGATCACAAGAACAAGGAAGGGGCATGAGGGTGATCTCAGCGAAGAGTCTGACACGGCAGAGAGCTCGAAAATACTTGGTAGTGCCAAGCCCATTAGGCCGATGCCATCATCCTCTGCGTTGTGGCTTCTTTACAAGGGAGAGAGTAACGGGTAATTAGGCACCCAAGTCTAACTTCTGCACTCTTAACTGAACCCATGTAAGGCCTTACTATTGATCCCAGTCCAGAAGTCTGCTGGAGAAGAGACGAGGACTTTCAGTGATGCAGAGGTGCATAACCACCATCTTCCCACAACGTCCAGCAAGAGTGAGCCAAGGTTTGCAGAAAATACTAATTCTCTCTCAGGACTCTTCTGGTCAGAATTGAATTGTATATTCAACATGACATACAGGATCTCCTCTGTATTGTATATTCAACATGTTATATAGGATCTCCAAAAAATACATGGTACAGTTAAGATTACTTTTTTTTAACAAATCTAAGAGCTTCCTGAATGTTTTAGTGCATATGTTTTGAATTGTTTTTGTAGAGTGTTTTAAATCACATGGAATGTGAGTCACTTACTGGGGTACCTGTCTTCCATTAGAATATTCAGCCAGAAGGTGGGGGAGGCTGGCTCCTACTTCTTGCTGGTATCCCTGTGAGGACAGTACTGTTCCCTCACTCTGGGGAGCATTCTGCACATTTGCATGCATGAGAAGGGAAGCCACAAAGCGACAGTAAAGCCCTCAATTGATTTCTTCTGTTTTCTTTTTCAGCAAATGTCCCCAGCAGGCCACAGGTAAGAGTTAAAGGCCCGATTGACCCCACTCTCTTTGATCACAACCTGGCGTAAGCACATTAGCTGCTATTGATTTAGTCTTACTTCACTCTCTGTATAAATGAGTAAAGCCTCTTGGTGTTGAAGTGTTGTTACTTGATTCTGTACAGCAGATTGTTGCCTTGAAGATGGGGGGACTTGGAGTTCCCAAGCCATATTTTGCCAGGTACCCAAAGTACCCACTCTGGATGTCTGTTCCCATTCTGTGCTATCTACATATAAGGAACTCTTCGTAGATTTGACTGACCTCTCATCTCACGTATCAATAGAAGAACACTCACTTTAAAATGTTCCTGGTGCCACAAGGGTAATATGCAGATCACTACTCCAACCAAGGGGGAATTGCCGTTTTTCATTTAGAAATATATTGAGCTCTAAAGAAAGCTGTAACCTACTGGCTTTCAGTTTTGTTCTGTTTCTTATAAGGAACTCTTAGTTAAAATATACCACAGGGCCAAAGCATATCTTTGGAGAACATTTTCTTCTTTGAGTTTATCTGTCTTTTCAAAGTCAATGGACATTGTCTCATCTTATTGGCAAGTGGAGGTGGGATCTTGGCTAGAAGACAGTTGTCTGTAAAGCAGACTTGTGATGAGTTGGGAGACTTAGCATCTTCTTCAGATGACGTCTGTTGTCCTGGTAAACTGGAAGCAATGGTTTTAAAGGGAAGTGAGATGGTAGGAAGTGTCGCGTCCCTCTCGACCAGCAAGAACGACGCAACTCGCAAAAGCTCTTCTCAAGCAGTTTATTCAGGTCCCTTGAAAACAGTCTTCCGAATGCCCGGGCAGACCCAACCCACAGGCTAAATACTAAATGAACAGCCAATCAAGTAAAGCCACATGGTGCTATCTTAGAGGCCCACGTATGCGGAAGCAAGCCAGATCAGCGGTCTTAGCCAAATATGGACTTGTTTACCACCGAGAGCGCTCACCATCGGGCTGGTGGAAGGCGGAGACCAGCGCCATCTTTAAGGCGCGGCACGTCGCAGCTCTCTACAAGGAAGTGCACCAGGGGTGTAAGGAGAGATTGGAAGGTGTGCTCATGTGCGAAAGAGCAGACACACCCAGAAAGGGAGTGTGACTAAGGTAGCCATTAAGGAACACCACGTTGTGTGACAGCCATCCTAATAGTTGTGTTGACCTCTAGCCACATTCAAGTACATAAGCAGAGTCGACTAGTTTTTCATTAATCATTTTTGGAGAGTTGAATGTGTTAAACCAGTTGAGTACAGTGGATGAAGAGAAAGGGCAAGGAAGTGATTTTAAGAATTGACAGTCTTGAGTTCAGTTGTGAGGGAAGTGAGGCTGTGCCCTGGACAGTCGATGGGAGAAGAGAGGTGATGGTCTGTCTTATGTTGTTAGAGGATGGGTGTCCCTTTCCTAGAAGTGGTAAACTGATGCTTATCAGAAGGTATGATGCTGGAAAGTGAAGTATTAGAGGGACCATAAGTAAAGGTAACGGTTGGATGTGCACATTTGTGTGAATGGCTAAAATGGTTAGTGATTAGGATCCCTGACAGAGAAGCTGGAGTATTGGCAGAATCATCCTCATATGTGTTGAAACGCCTAAGCTTTACAAATAGCCTCAGAGCAAGTGACATTGATGTATTTGTTCTCTGAGACATGAATGAACTTGGTTTAAGGGGCCAGCAGATCGACTACACAATGGTTTTCTGGACTCTGATGAAGTGAAATTCAAATAAACACGTTAGGGAAAAGAGAATGAAATTAACCCTGAAAGCCTCTATAAGCCCTGGTAATAGGCCCTTGGGGACATGGAGGAGCATGGAGGGAAGAATTCTAGGTAGCTCACAGGTTACCCAGGTGCTGTGTCTTTAAGAAGACCTGGATGATGGTTCAAGCCAGCGGGGAAGGAAGGATTCTGGGAAGAGGAGCAGGTGTGGGCTTCTTTGGTGAAGAACCACATGACCCAGAGAACCCACAAGGAGAATGTAGAAAATGACTAATTAAATTATTTACTTGTATTCATATTATTGTTAATTGGATGGCGTTTGTTAATCCTTAACTTGCTATTGTAAATGAGCACACAGAGACCTGATGGATTTTAACAAGCCTTGGCCTGGATTGAGCAATTTTGACCCATCTAAGCAAGCCCTTAATTCTATTCCCCAAATATGACTTCATATATACAAACCCCCTGGACTGTTATTCTCCACACTATGTCGATGCTCCAGGCCATGTGGAATGAAGTTCTTTTCTCAGACCCATGGTGTGTGTCTTCCTTCCTTTCTTGGCTTCTCTTCTTTTGGAGGCTTCTCTCTTCTTCTACTGACGACTTCTTCTTCCCATGAAACTTTCTGCTTCAGAAGTCCAAGCATCTTAGTCCTGCCTACCTCTGTCTTTGCCCAGTCTCAGGTCTCAGCATTTATTTAACAGAGACAAGCAAGGTAATAGCATTACTTGATGAACATCAAGCAAGCTTCTGGGAGTAGGTTAATTGACATTTAGAATGCATAACACCACCCCATCAGGAGAAATTGAAGAACTAGAGGGGCAGGGCATGGGAACTCACTGAGGAGTATTCGGACCGCTGTATGGTACAGAGCAGAGGGAAGGGAAAGGTAAGTAGGAATCAGGAGCTTGTAACAGACATAATTTAAAAAACTACTCCAAAATGGAATAACCTAAAGGAAGCTATGCCTCATGCAATCACGTGAGCTCTTTGGGACTCCCAGTAAAGATTCCCTGACTACCCTTGTTTCTCATTCTGTCTAACTTTAGTACCTTTAAAGATCAATTGCTTGCCTTCCCTGTGGAAGCTGTGATGTCACTTCCTTAGTGTGGCCTGGATTTAGGTCCTTGGGCATTTTCGGTTTAATGGACACCTCTCCTCTCTAGAACAGAGAGGTTGGCTTTATGAAAGTGTCCCTCTCTGACAGGCCTCCCTTAATTTCACAGGAGTACTGGGGTGCGCTCTCAGTAGGCTAGTACATACATCGTCACTACCTCTCCCAAGAAGAAGCCAAGACCTCTCAATTTTACATTAGTTTCTAGCCTGGGCAAGAAAAGACATCTAGTTGCACGCAAGCATGCACCGCAGCCTTTATGTCAGTGTTGGCTACGGTAATACAAAGCTGACCATGTGACTTCAGGGAGAAGGAAATGTCCTCATCCTAGGGAGCAGAAGTCACATGATCGGTGTGTGGGAGGGTGTCCTTTGAACCCAGCCATATAAAGCTTGATTAGCTCTGAAAGAAGCCTTTATTTTCCCTTGAAGAATTGACAAGTCTTCATTACCTGAACAGCCTTATGCAAACGTTGTTCTGACCTTGGTGTTTTCCCTTACCACAGGCAATGTGAAGCATTTATCCAGCCAACTGACATAGCCTGACCTTCAGTATTGCCCTCTTCTGCAAATGCCAATTCCAAGCCCCCTTCAACCCAAAGCTCCGTGGCTCCATGACACATGCTGTTGAGTGCTGACTGTGTGTTCTACTGAGGGGATCAAACTTTGACTATCCAAAGAGAAAAGGATATTTTGTTTTTATAATAACATATATTGTTGTTCTCTTCTCCCCTTTCTATGCAACTGTAAATTAATGAACAGAGAAATATTTGGAGGTGGTAATGCATTTGTCACTGATTTGTAGAATATATACAGCCATGGGAAAGTGGGTGGGGGGTTTCTAATATGAAACTGTCTTTTTAATAACAGAGAGAAACTACATAAGAATTAGACCATTTTACATTATTACATTCCTTCTGCTGCTCATATTAACCTTGTACAATTAGCTTCATTTATTATTTGGGTATTTTTACCATTATATTTTGGTTATTTATAAATTCATCAGCCATGCAACCAAATAGATTCTGTGTATCTGTTTCTATGATTTGGCCAAATTCCCAAGTTCATATAGTTGAATCAGATATTTCATATATGTGGGGTAAGCAGCAGTTCTGAAGACTCTCTTTAACTTTAGTTGAAAACACACATACAGTAACCACTGGATGCCTGCAGTAAAGATCCTGTGGACTTAAATGGCAAGGCCGCTGGGGTATTTTTCCTCCTGCTTTTTGTTCCTTTATTGTAAGTAGATCTTGATGTCTTTATTTATTTCATCTTGCAATGCCTATGATAAAGAAGACTACGTTATAATAGCCTCAAAAATCATTTTACCAAAGGTTGCCATTTAAGCATAGTTTCATTTTGACTCAGAAACAAAAGTTGGTACAACCTCTCCTAGTATCTTCAGCCTTGGTTTTCATTATAAAATATACAGCAGACTTTGCCCATTGTGAGACTAGAATACAATGTGGTCCTCAGATCCCTTTAAATAAAATTTTATTGTTGTTTTTGTATTTTCAAGTCCTTTGTAAGTTTTGAAAGCTCTGGTGGTTTCCTTTATGAAAACATACAGATACTTAGTACCTGAAAACATACAGATACTTAGTACCTGTCTCATTTGAACCATGGGGGCAGATGAACAAATGTCTCGTGACCTGTCACTTGACCCCCAGCACATCTGGGAAGGATATCAATCACAAGCCTATACCACTGCTTTTCCAGAATGAAATTAATGCTTAGATGTTTGTACCCCTGCCCCTACTTCTAGTGCATTCAACTAGATATTTGCTTGCTTTTCCTTTTAAAAAAATTAACATTTAATTACCAACTGTAGAGAAACCAAAAATAAGAGTAAAGGTAATATGTTTTGTTTTAAACATATGTGCTTTTAAAATATCAGGACATGCTAACTTTGGGTTCTCTTTCACTGGGATCTGGCCAGAAGGAGACTGAAAGTTAGAAATTGTTATTCTTTTAGGATCGGTTGGGTGGGTTGGGGGGGCAAGGGTGTCTATTTGCAGCATAGATATTTTGAGAAGAAAATTGTTTTATATAAGAGGAGAGCCATGATCACCTTTCTACCTCAGAACCATCTTCCTCCATCGTGTTGGACATAGCTTTATACGCCACAGTGTGCGAAGCCTAGGGCTTTCATCAGACCATTTCATACCCAAGAAAACAGCTGTTTAAACAACAGCCACAAAAATCTCCCTGAACTCAGAACCCCAAGTTGTAGATTTGATGTCTTCCTTGCTCTTGCTTTGAGAAGTCATGTATTCTTTTTCTTCCTGCCTGTATTTGTATGCAAATGACCTCTATCTGCTACTACAGGAAAAGCTACACAAAACACTACATTGTAACCTTCTGAGTAATAAATAAGAGGAAATATATTACAGTAAACATAATGAGAAATAAATGTATTGTTCTTTTGAAATATGTGGTTTAAAAAAAAAAACCGCCTAATCACAGACTTTCATCTAATCTGGTTACGTACCGTATTTTTCATCCTGAATAAAAGTAATTTTAACACAAAATGACTTTGCTGTTTGACTGTGCTCACTGATGGAATCTGATATTTGGATGTATACAATGAAAGTAGAATGTAAAAAGGCCTATATTCTGGTGAATCTACATATTTTCTGAAACTATCTCATATACACTAATCCAGTCTCCTTTCTCTCATTATCTCTCCTTTCTTGCACATACATATAGTTATCTAGTTCCCAATTTCCTGTACAAATCCAAATTTTATTACTAGGGGAAGTGGATGTTACAAGTATATCCATGAAGCCTGTTGGACCTTCCTAACTTGGTGCTACTAACATTTATCTGCTAACTCTCTGAAACCATCAGCCTCTGAATTAAATCCTTTCTTTTTTAAGTTGTCCTGGTCATAGTGTTGCTTTACACCAACAGAAAACAAATGAATCTAGTGATGAAAGTGGGTTTCAGAGAGTTAGAGTCCATGCTCATCATGGTGGGGAGAATGGCATCTGGCAGGCAGGCATGGTGCTGGAGAAGTAGCTGAGAGCTTACATCTGATGGGCAAGCAGAAGGCAGAGAGAGAACAGGAGTGGCACCAGGCTTTTGAAATCTCAAAGCTCATTCCCCGTGACATACCTCCTAATTCTTCCCAAACATTTCCACTAACTGAAAACAAGCATTCAAACATATGACCCTATAGGGACCATCCTCATTCAAACTGCCACAGACTCTAAACTCACCTACATATTGGTATTGTTGGCTTTTATGATATACCTTTTATATACAGTATGCATATAACATACAAAATATACAATAAATATATACTATATATGTATAATACAGTCTATTATAAGATATCTGCTTCTGAAGCACTCCAGTGCAAAGCAGTTTCAAGAATTATGTTACTTAATTCTAAATGTAACAACTCTCCAAGAATTAGACAATTCCCCCACAATGTATTATCGAAAAAGAGAACAGGAACAATAAAATGAACTAACATTTTAAACAAACTTATCTACCATGAAGTATCACTCAACATTAATAATTCCTAAGGAAACCATTGGTTTCCAGAGATTAACTGAGTAGTCACTGAAAAGGGAAGTAATAACTAGAAGAGCCTTGTTTTTGTATTTAGTCTTCATATTATATGACATTGAAATCCTCACTTTATATTTTAAATAACAGTTGCTCTTGGTATATAGTTATGGTTCATGTGGACTGGCTCTTCAGATGCTTTTCCCAGGTCTAATGATAATAAACTAGTATTTAAAACTTAGTGAATATACACGAAAATACCATCATCACTATGGAAACACATGTGCTGAATGCAAAACCTGATTAATTTGATTAATCCAAAGCTCTTGTTAACTGAATGTGCTTGCTGTATGGGCTAAGAGTCCACATTCTCAGTGTGTTCAATGCCTATGATATCTCATGATGAAGGTAGATGATGGCCATGAAATCTCGCTAATAAATGCTGTCTCAGCTTATGGGATGTGTGGTTAGGCTCACCCAAGAAGGGCTCCTGTAATCTCAGTGAGACTTTTACACTGAACCTCAGATTACCGGAGGCTTTTGTTGATGGCTGGTTTGCTGTCAGGTCTAGGTTGGCTGCCTGTTGACTGATGGGAGATAGATAGCCACCCCACTGGGAAGCTACCCTGGTCTCATGCAAAGGCAGATGTGTAGAGGGTTTTGGCAAAGAAAATCACTAAGTTAGGGACGAATAGATAACATCTCACTGAGATAAGCTTCAACGATCTGCAGCTTCATAGCACACAACAAATTAGGACCATTTTTCACCATGCAAGCTCTAAGGTATGTGAAACAGAGGACTGAGGGCCAGAATACTAAAGTATCTAATTCCTGGGGCATCTTATCTATCACCTTGGTGGAATGAAATAGAAAGGAAGTATCCCCTTGCCGCACTTTTCTGATTTATTTTCATATAACTCCTTTTAAAGTAATTGTTATGGCTTAAAGATCAGTCCTTGCTGATTTGGGTATATTAGATGATTTGTTTTCACTTCATACCTTCCTGGAATATAGCCTGCTAGTTGTTCTTTCTTTATTCCTTCATTTCTTATTTCCTTGCTTTCTTTTTCTTTCTCTCTTAATTTTTGTTTGTTGAAAGATTTTTTTAAATTAGTGTGTATTATCTAGGCAGATCTCGGGAAAGGGAAAGGATATCATGTATTATATAAATAAATTTTAAAATAAAAATAAAATTAGTGTACATTAAGCCCCTCTAACTCAAGCTAACAATACAATCGCAGAGGACAGGGAAACTTGGCATGTTGGTGGCAAAAAAAAAAAAAAAACCACCCAGATGTCCCTCAACCGAAGAATGGATTAAAAAACTGTGGTACATCTACACAATGGAATATTATTCAGCTATCAGGAGCAATGAAATTATGCAATTTGCAGCCAAATGGATGGAACTAGAAAAGCTCATCCTGAGTGAGCTAACCCAGACTCAGAAGGATGAATATCACATCTATTCACTTATAGTAGGATTTTAGATATATAGTAGAGGATATCGATATTACAACCAACACACCAAAGGGAACATGGACATAGACTTTATTTTTTCCTTTATTTTTATTTTATTCTTTTTTATCTATTTGTTGGCTTATTTGGTTTTTTTTTTTTTTTTTTTGGTTTTTTAGTTCTCTCTCCCAGGCAATGAGACACTTTTCACCAGTGATACTGCCTTGTAGACCCCATTGTATGAGAAGGCTCCTGGCCCTCATATGACTTATGAACTGGGGTGAGGGACTGTTATATAGGGACACCCACTCCAGAGAAGCAGGATGGAAGGATCAGGGGATAAAAAAAATGAAATGTGAAGTTTCGGCCTTTGGCTACTAATTGTCATAAGCTGTTTAGGATACTAAGAAATGTAAACTAATAGTCATGCAAGCCTGTCATTTTGTTAGGTGCTATGACAGTCTACTATAGTTATTTTCTAAGCTAATCAGAAATCAAGTTGCAAAGAGACAAGCAACATTTGCTTATCCTAATATAAGAGATAGATAGGGCCTCTTCAAAAACCTCAAGAGATCTGCAGAATATGGCATTCAAAGATGTTCGCTTAACTTTAGATTTTTTTGATATCGAGACATGTCAACTCCTGACAGCACCCCCTATTCTACTCCAAGTAGAAGATGAGCATCGAAGAATCTCCAGTGGGAGATGATTGAATTAGTGGCAAGCCTATCTCTTGGCAGAAAAAAACCCTTGCTCCAACTGTAGACAGCATGCTGTCCAAAAAGGACAAAAATTGGAATCAGGTAGTCGACAACCTAGCTTTGCCAAGACAGGGTAGGCAAGTCCTTCATAATTCCTGCTCTACAATCAATGTCTGTTAGAGAAACGGGGCCAAACGACTGAAGATCGATGCTGTAATGTATGGAGAGAAAATGGGAACTGTCCAGTCAGCCACTGGTATGTCATTTCTTAGTTTTGGAAGCTGCAGGCTCTGTACCTCCTATATAATCAGACATATTTATCCCTCTCAGGTCTCTGAGGTGGTTGAAGAATAGATAGCTAGAGTCTCATAATTAAATTTTGAGTTGTTTAGGAATCAAGAAAGTGCCCTGGATCTAAAAAGATGTTTCTAAAATTGTGATGCAAGTTAGTATGAAAGCTGAGTTAGATATAGAACTTTAAACTCATGGAGATGGTTAGAGAGTAGAACATTAAAGTCAGGTGTCAAATACATATGGACTGGACATTGGGAATGTGTGCTAAGCCATATAACTCTCATAATTGTGGCCTAATTACCTCTGTTGTTGTGAATTGTATTTATTATTATAAGAGAAAGAGCCATTTACTGAACTGAAAGGGGGAGCTGTTGGAGGGAAAAAGATATATCTTAAACTTAAAAAAAAAAGGATGGGGATGGGTGGGTTGAGGCAGAATAGGGTGGGAGGATGGGACTGGAGGGGGGAGTAGGGAGGGGATTGCGATTGAGATGTAACTTGAAGAAAAAATAAATTAATTTTAAAAAATCTTAAGAGAACTCAAGGTTAAAAAAAATTAGAAAACAGAGAAAATTTAGATTTTTAAACATAGAGTAAAGGGGTTATTCTAAACTCAGACTGAATTAAGGTTTTTAGGAGGAAGAATATAACGTAAGAGCCTCCTTAGTTTTCCAGATGAGCAGGACGCAGATAATACATCTGCGCCCCAGCATCCCATGGGTGTATTTAGAGGAGTGGAATTTGTGTAAGCTTTCAAACTGGCACCACTTCTCATCTCAGAACCCTTTGCATTGTGTCATTGTAGAATATTTGCACTCAGCTGTTGTGATGGCACACGCCTTTAATCCCAGCATCACTCGGGAGGCAGGGGCAGACCGATCTCTTTGAGTTTGAAGCCAGCCTGCTCTACAGAGCTAATTCCAGGACAGTCAGGGGTACACATAGAAACGCTGTCTCAAAAAACCACCACCACCAGCCGGGTGTGGTGGCGCACACCTTTAATCCCAGCACTCGGAGGCAGAGGCAGGCACATCTCTGTGAGTTCGAGACCAGCCTGGTCTGCAAAGTGAGTCCAGGACAGTCAGGGTTACACAGAGAAACCCTGTCTCGAAAAAAATCAAAAAAAAAAAAAAACCACCAAAAAGCAAAAACAAAAAACCATCACCACCACCAACAAAATTGTTCTCTACTTGCACTTGGTTCCGGATATCCCTTTGCAGACTGGGCCTTTTTGAATTTTGCCCATAGAGAATATGGAAAATTGTCTGAAAGCTTGCCCTTACCCTTAGCTCTGTTCCCAGAAGTCACAAATACTGAATTTCTAATTTTATTTCTCAAGGTTGTTCAAGAAACAGATTCAAAGAGAGACAGATGTCGAAAATTACTTAGAAAGATCAGTTCATACTAATGCAGGCTAGGACAGCCTACCATCTCTGTATGCAGGCAGAAAGCTTAGTAAGGTGATTTCAGCCCCAAGTGCCAGGGAGACAGAAAATGTTAAGTCCCATTTGGAGTCCGATGGCCAGAGAGACAGAAGCACCAATAACCTGAAACAGCAGAGGGCGCTCTCCTAGCTCAAGCAGAAAGTCAATGTATCCTTGTTTTCAATCTACTTTAGCTCCCAATGGGATGGCTAATCCTTATCTACACTTCTGTCAAGGTGTAGTCTTTCTATCTAGCATTTCACATGCTAACTTCTTCCAGAAATATCCTCACTGACTCCAAAATATTTTACCAGATACATGGCCTAGTTACATTAATACGTAGAACTCTCTCATCACAGTAAAAGGGACAAGTTCCCAGGTTACTATGGGATGTCCTTACCATTAGTACACAAACATTAAGACCATTTCCCCGAATGTTAAGATACTTATTTTTAAACGTTTACTGTAAACGAATTTTTTTTTAATCTTTTCTACTTTAATTTAGGTAAAATAAAAATGTCACTACTTAAGCTCCTGGGAAGTTTTAAACCATTCTAGTGTAAGTCTGGCTCAAATTGAGCTTATGAACATCCAGGACGGTGTCATTTATTAGACTCTGAATTGTGTGAGCTGTGTTTACCCCATGAACAGCTACAGGTGATCACAGGTGTTGTACCTGTGCCAACATCGATTGCACGCAATCCTCCTGTGTGCTGTTCTCATCTTGCCACCCCCCTCATCCCAATCTAATTTGTCATGCCAATAATTTCAGAAGCCGTTTGTCTCAAAACAGGAATGTTTGCTGGATACAATATCCATACAAATTCAATAATAGTAAATTTTAAAAAAAAATGAGAGTCAAAGAGCTACCTGGTTAACTGGAGGATGCTAACCAGGTATCAAAATGCTTTAAAAAAAAAAAATCACTGTCCAAATGGCTAAAAACAGAGTGAGTCTCTTCCTTGCTGTGTTCCTAATCTAGCAGATAAACTCAGTGCTGAGCAAGCTGTTGCAGTAACAGTAATGGGAAGTGGCGGAGACTGAGTACGCTCTTATGCAGATGTAGGTGCATCCCACACTCCCAGTCTATATTTCTACACTCAGGGAGGGATACAGCTCTCATAAAGCTGGTGTGGAACTAGCAACCCCTTGTGGAACCACAATGTGATAAATGATGTCCTGCCATGGTGTGTATAACGTTGACACTAACTTGCAAGTGAAACCCAGCATTTCCCTAAGAAAAATGTCTCTTGGCTAACTAATTTTGAGAAGCTCTATTGCACCAGTGCCCGCTGAAGATTCACAGCACACACCAGGGTGCTAAAATCTATGAGAAATCTGAAGAAAGGTGAATGGCCTTAATGCAGCTGTTCTCAACCTGTGGGATGCGTGCAACCCCTGTGGGGATCAAGTGACCCTTTCACAAGGGTTGCATGTCAGATATCCTATATAGCAGATAATTTTCATTATGATTCATAACAGTAGGAAAATTGCATTTATGAAGTAGCAAAGAAAGCAATTGTATGGTTGGGGTCACCACAACATGAGGAAGTGTATTAAAGGGTCACAGCATTAGGAAAGTTGAGAACCACTGTCTTAATGTTACATCACTCTAGATCTCTAAATCACTTAACAATTGTATTTTCTCAGCATGCTTAGTGATGTATATTTGGATGGTAAATGGATGCCTTATGTTTCAATGTTGCCAGGATATATTTGAGGCAGCAACACATGAAGTCTATAAAAATGACTCAAGAATAATTTTTTTAAATAAATTATCAATAACAGTTTATGGTTTTAAACATGAGCCAGAGCCTTGTTTAGTAACTGAAGAGAGCCTTACCAAAGGTATGCTTTATCATAAATTAGGGACAAGGAAAAGAAATAAAGAATGGTACTTCAAGCCATAAAGAATGGCCTGTATTTCTAGGAACTGTGTCTTCAAGATGGCTAAGCCAGCCATGAATGTCAAACATAGCAATAGATGGGACCAGCAGAACCGTTTACAAGCTGTTCCATGATATCTCACAGTCCACTTTTTCTTAATTTTCTTAGCATCAAGATGCTAGGGACAGTGCTTGCCCATGATCCCAGCACTGGGCAGGTGGGAGCAGGGGTTTGGGGATTTCAGGGTCATCCGGAATAGCTAGATTGATGGTAGTCTGGGCCTGTCTCAAAACATAAATAAACAAACAAACAAATAAATAAATATAAACAAAATAAAAGAAAGAAAAAGGAAAGGAAATAAACAGGAATGTCTGGGTTTTGCTAAAAACTGACCCAGATATTTTCCAGCCAGAACGTGACTACCATGCAATTCCTGGAAATACCCAGTTTATGTTTCTCTGTATTTTGTTGGAGGATCTGGCTCTTTCTCTCACATGCAGGTAAACCACTCTGGCAGCTATGTTGTGCTCTAGGGGCCACAGCTGGTTCTTCTGAAGCCTCAGTTAGTGTGCTGGGCAAATCTGAACTGGACGCTTACTCATTTCCCACATTGTCTGGACAATGGAAAGAGGAGTCCTGGAGAACAGCCCCTGGAATGCAGACAGACCTTGTAAGCTCAGTGCTTGTCAGTTCCATCAGATACAGATCTGTTTCTCAGCGAAGGGAAGCCCATGAGCAGTGGCACCAGAGTTTGCTATGAATGCTGGCCTTGCCTTAAAGATGAATTATTTAGTGAACTGATTTCATCTTAACTAGTCTAGGTGTTAGAGCAGTGAGTTATGTCCCTTATATTTCTTTCCTCAGCATCTCTTGAAGTCTAATTGAGCTTTCAGGGGACCCACAGAATGAGTATCTATATGCCATGCTTAGGAATCTACCCTAAGTCTGCTAGTCCCCCAAAGTGCCATTAAAATAAATGATAGGTTTGAGTAGAATTTATCTTTTAAAACAGCAGGTGGGGACACCGTTCGGCCAAATTACTATGTTGCATTAAAAGGGAAAGGCCCCAGCTAGGACTGCAAGAGAAAGGTATAATGAGTCTGGATCTGCAGGTATAGCAAGAGAAGCATGTTGCAACAGAGTTTTATCATCATGGGAACACAGTTTCATGTCATGTGTTGAATGATTGGACTTTGATATGATATGAATGGATTTTCCAGGAACTGTTTGTAATAAAGATTTTATTTTAGAGACAAGTGTTTGAACAATCCAAGCCAACCTCAAAATCCAATATATAGCTAACGTGACCATGAACTTCCTTATAAAAAGTTATTATCTTGTGTGTGTGTGATATGCAGATGTGTGTGCCTATATAGTTGTGTGTGCAGATGTATGTGTCTATGTAGATGGGAGGGTGTGCAGATCTTTGTGTATATGTTTGTGTGCAGATATGTGTATATGCAGGTATGTGTGTATATACAGTTGTGTATGTGTCTGTGCAGAGCTCTTTCTGTGTGTGTGTGTGCGTGTGTGTGTGTGTGTGTGTGTATGTGTGTGTGTGTGTATGGTGTGTGTAGATCTTGGTAAGCATGTGTGTGTGCAGATGTGTGTATATGCAGGTATGTGTGCATGTGCAGTTGCATATGTGTGTATGCAGAGCTCTTTCTGTATGTGTGTGTGCAGATGTGTGCATATGCAGGTATGTGTGCATATGCAGATGTGTATGTTTGCATGCAGAACTCCCCCTTCCTCCCTCTTTGTGTGTTGTTAGTGTAAGTCTATATAAATGTGTTTGTTTCTCAATTTCTCTCTTAACCCAGCTATCACCCAAATAATTAAGACTCCACATATTATTTGTTTATCAAGCTTTACAACACAATCCTGAACAGTTTGAATCTGCTCTTAACCCTTTATACTATTCTGACTCCCTCTTTGCCAAAATCCCTGACTTGCTTTTTAGTGCTCTCTTTGTTCAACCTGAATCTTCCTCACATCTCCTGGATCTTTGCCTGTGGCTGAATTCTCTATTTCTCCCTCTAACTCCTCCACCCATGGAGGGCGGGAAGTCCATCGTTTTTCTCTTCCCTTCTCAGTGATTGACTGTAAGCTGCTTTATTGGGTATATCAGGGCCAATATGTAAACACTGGGGAGCAGTGTTTACATAACATTGAGACAGGTGATTCTTAGAACAAATATTGCAACCAGATATGGGATGTACAGAAATCAGCATCTGACTTACACAATAACCTTATGCCATGTGTGTGTGTACCGATGTGTTTGTGCAGGGTATGTCAGGGCACCTGTATGGAAGTCAGAGGAAAGTTTTCAGGAGTCAATTCTCTCCTTCCACTTCATGGTTTCTAGGGACAGATAAGCAGTAAATGCCTCTACCCACTAAGCCATTTTGCAGTTCCTTGCCTTGTACTTCTTAATCCTCCTTCCTCCACCTCCAGAATACTGGCGTTGTAGGCACAATTGGTTTTAGGCATTGCTGATGATTGAACACAGGGCTTCCTGCATGTTGAGCAAGCATTCTAATCAAGTGAGCTGTATCTCCAGTCCTGAAATAAAGTTTTAATAGAGTTATGATGAAAAAGACAAAGGAATAATGTAGATAATCTGGTAAAGATAAGTATTGTTTGAACTCATTACACGATGTGTGACTGGAGATGATGTGGGTTCTCAGGCTTCCTGCAGCCCCATCCAAAAGACACATCACTGATGTTAGGAACACGATCAAGCTACATTATCACTACAATTTTTGGTGTCTTGGTTTGGGTGGGAGAAGTCATTTAAATAGACCCAAGTGTCAGCTTCTCCCATTCCTGGAAGGTCATTTGATGGGTCATGAGTTGGGTCAAGAGCTATATTCGACATGTAAATTCCTGGGTTCTCAGATTCAACTTGTGCAACCAAAAAGTAAAAAAGAAGGATTAATTTTAGAGTGCAAAGTCTACTTCTCATGCAGGGACCACCCAAAGGGAACTGAGGGAAATAACTGTGGGGTTAGAACTAGAGGCAAGGTTGTAACGAAAAAGCCTCTCATCCAGTGATTTCTCTGAATCCTAGACCCTGTAAGTAATACTAACTATATATAACAAAATGATCTGGAGAGAGAGCAACAAATATTGTTCCCTGGACACAGTGCTCATTCTCATTTTCTCTGAAATGTCCATTTAAAAAATCTGAAGCAGCTGATCTGAAACATGCTGTTCATTCATTTTTTTTTGAGTCTAAAGAGGCCAGGGTTTCATTGCATTAATGACATTATTGAGTATGCTTCCTAGTATTTTGCAGTACATAATATATAGTGTGTATGATTCCTCCAGCTCCTCAGGTTTCCCTTAGAATGTGAAATAAAGATTATTAAGGAGAGGAGACAGTGATTAAGAATGCCCCTTGATAGTATAGTTCCCATATCTAATATAATGTAATGGCTTCTTTGTCCAGGAAATAAAGCTGATTGCTGAAAATCTATCTTGAGTGATGTCAGAGATTTTACTGAAAGTAGGAATAAGTTTCCCAAGTTCCTGTCCAGACAGGAAGACGAGTGAGTGGTTTTGTGTGTGTGTGTGTGGGGAGGGTGTAGGAAGATCAAAACCTGTGAAATATTGTTGAACCTCTGAGAAACAACGTTCTTCATCGTTGTTCTGCTCAACGAGAATATAACAATAATGGAACCAGACAAGGAGAAGTAGTTTTTCTGGTGGGTAAGGGCTGTGAAACCAGACACCCTCCAAATATAGACCCTTTATTCCTATATTCTATTTCTATGCAAGTTCAGGCATTAAACCTGGCTCCTGTGAAAGGTCACTGAATGTCATCTCCGTGGCAGCAGGAACCAACTTTTCAAGACATGGTGTAATAATGGTTTTGGATTTCTAATGGTCTGCCCTGCTGTTGGCAGCCGAAATGATTGAACTTGCCTGTCTTTCAGTTACTGATCTGGGGAAATCTGGAAAGGTCAACTTTGTTAAGAAGATACCTATATGTATACACACATGCACATGCACACACACACACACACACACACACACACACACACACACACCTAGATTTCATCACCTCTGATAATTCCACCAAATTAGGACTCAATCAATGAGTTAATTGATGAAGTAAGAGCCCTTATAATCCAATCACCCTTAAATGATTGCATTCCTGTGCAAGGACTGGTGGTCAAGCCTTCAACACGTGAGCCTTTTAGCGAGACACTTTACTTCCAAATGATACCAGGCTAGCTTTCAAAAACAACGCATATTGCTAGAATAGTTGCCCATGTAAGTCTATCGTCTCTCCACGAGATCTGCCATTGATGGCTCAGTTCAGATACACAGGCACTGCTAACTCCATGTCTGAACTAGCTATGCCGTCTTTAAGAGAAGAGAAGCTGTGAGATTTCAAGAAAGGCATCGTAAAGAAGCTGTTCCACCTGGCAGTTCAATTTGCAGAGGAAATAACTCCCTGTGCAGTTAGCAGGTGTGTCTGTATGCACGGAAGAAAACAAGCATGCCTGTTGAAGGTTCAACGGTGATCGATATGAACTTGGTTACAAGGACTGTCTAAAGGTGACTAGTGACAGCTGCTGCCTGAGTGGTGCTTCCGTCCCAACGCATTACTACATTTTAACAAAGGCAGGGTTTCCGTGCTGATGGTGTAGCTCCTATGTTAATTATTTCAAAATATATGTGGTTTCCCCTTACTATTCATGTGAAGTTAGGAATAAAAAGAGAACTTGGGTGCTTGGTTCCCATGTACAGGACCCTCATTAACCATCTTCCTCATTTTCCCAAATGAATTTTCAGTTAACAGGAGACAATTCTCTTTCCAATTCCTTTTTATTCATAGGAAGTTAATTATCCACATCTCAAACAAAGGCCCTCTTCTCCTATATACTATGACCATTTTAAAAAGTACCTATATGATTCTGTTTGTTGTTGTTGTTTTAAATTATGTAAAGTAATAAATTTATCATGAGTCTTTTCTGCTGTCTTTGTAATGTTGGGTTTTTTTTTTAACCATATCTTCAGCAAGGTAGTTAGAGGTTTTTTTTTTTTAAAGGCCTGTTTGCAGCCTCAGGTTTGAATATCTGAGAGATGAACAGATGCTTGATTCCATCTACTGAAGAGGTCACTCAAATGAGATGTTTGTCTTTCTGGGCAAGAGCTTCCCGGATAGTGAGATGATGTTGATGAAGACAGTGATGTGCTAAAGTAATACAGAAAAAACTGTGTTTGCACAGGTAGTCTCCATTGTGAATGTAGAGTCTAGATACAGAATCGTGCCCTTGATTGCAACTTTGCACATACACAAAATGTAACTGCCCCCCCCGAGTTGTCTGCATCTACAATAGTCATACTATTCATAAAAGTAGACTTCACACTTAGAAACACCAATATTAAAACTGACCAGTAGACACACCACTGATAATGTTTAAATCATATACATCTTTATTATAATTTTATCTCGCCGACATAAAATGGTTGACTGGCAAAAATCACATAATTTTTACATTTTGAACGTAAATTTTCCTCATGTCAGGGTTGAGAACAGGGCACGTGACCCATCTTGCAGGAGTGTGAAACTGTATTGTTTTGTTTTAGCAACTTGAACTGAAAACACAATGTATGTATATGTTTGACTTTTGGTTACAGATTAAAAAAAGATTGATTATCTTTATTTTATTTGTATAAATGTTTGCACACATGTGTGTATGTGTACAACATGCATGCCTAGTGCCTTCAGAAGTCAGAAGAGGCACCTTATCACCTAGAACTGGAGTTATACATGGCTGTTAGTTACTATGTGGGTACTGGGAACCTAACAGGGGTCTTCTGCAAGCAAATTTGGATTGTAGCATGGTTATCCAGTACTATATGGCTAATATCCACTTATAAGTGAGTACATACCATGTTTCTCTTTCTGGATCTGTGTTACCTTACTCAGGATGATCTTTTCTAGTCCCAACCATTTGCCTGCAAGTTTCTTGGTGCCATTATTTTTAACAGCTGAGTAATACTCCATGTGTAAATGTACAACAGTTTCTTTATCCATTTTTGGTTGAGGGACATCTAAGTTGTTTCCAGTTTCTGGATATTATGAATAAAGCTTCTGTGATCATAGTTGAGGAAGTTTCTTTATGATAGCACGGAGTGTCGTTTGGGTATATGTCCACGAGTGGTATAGATGGGCCTTGAGACTGATCAATTCCCAGTTTTCTGAGAAACCATCATATTGATTTCCAAAGTGGCTGTACAAGCCTGCACTCCCACCAGCAATGGAGGAGGGTTTTACTTGCTCCACATCCTCACCAGCACATGTTTTCACTTGTGCTTTTTATCTGAGCTATTCTACCTGGTGTAAGATGGAATTCAAGAGTCATTTTGATTTGTATTTCCCAGATGACTAAGGATATTGAATGTTTCTTCAAGTGCTTCTCCACCATTTGAAATTCCTTTGTTGAGAATTCTGTTTAGACCTGTACCTCATTTTAAAAATTGAGTTATTTGATTTGCTGATGTCTAGTTTCTTGAGTTCTTTATATATTTTGGGTAACATCCTTCTGTCAGATGTACAGTTGGTGAAAATCTTTTCCTATTCTGTAGGGTGCTGTTTTAACCTATTGATGGTGTCCTTTGCCTTACAGAAGCTTTTCAGTTTCAAGAGGTCCCATTTATTGATTATTAACCTTAGTGCCTGCACTGTTGATGTTCTATTCAGGAAGTTGTCTCCTGTGCTAATATGTTTAAGGCTGTTCCCCACTTTCTCTTCTACCAGCTTCAGTGTTTCTGGTTTTATGTTGAGATCTTTGATATACTTGGACTTGAGTTTTGTGCAATGTGATAGATAAGGATCTATTTGCATTCTTTTACACGCTGACATTAAGTTAGACTAGAACCATTTGTTGAAGCTGTTTTCATTTTTCAATTGCATAAATTAAAAAAGAATTAAAAATCAGATGTTCATAGGTGTGTGGGTTTACATCTGGGTTTTTTATTCTACTCCATTGATCAATTTATGGTTGTTATGACAGACAATACCTTGTGGTTTTTATTACTTTAATTCTGTAGTAGAGGGAAGGGATCAGGTAGGGAAAGGATGGAGGGAGAGACAACTGGAATTGGGGGGGCAATTCTGGGGCAAGGTAGAAACCTAACACAATGGAAACTCGCAAGAATCTATTAGGGTTACCCTATCTAAGAGTCCTAGTAATGGGAGATAAAGGACTATAATTGGCCATTTCCTATAACTAAGGAAGATTTCCAGTGGAGGGTTTGGGACACCAACCTATTCAGAAAACCTTTGGCCTACAATTTGTCCTTCCAGCATGATGTGCTGGGGTAAAGGTAGCACAGAAATTGTAGGAATGGTCAACCAATGAGTTGTCTAGCTTGAAACCCATGCCATAAGAGGGAGTCTACCCCTGGAGGAACAGAAACCAGAGGTTGGATGGGTCAGAGACCTAGGTTAGAACCAAACATGACTGACAAAAAAAAATTAAGATGTCAATGAAATGATACCTTGATGATATTCTGCAATACTTTTAGATTGGTGCCGAATACAATCGCCATTAGTGAGGCTTCATCCAGCAACTGATGGAAACAGATGCAGAGACTCACAGCCAAACATCAGGTGGAGCTCAGGGAAATCCTGCTGAAGACAGGGAGGAAGGATTGTAGGAGTCAGAGGGGTCAAGGAAACCATAAGAAAACCCAGAGTCAACCAATCTGGGCTGATAGAAGCTCACATAGACTCAACCATAAATCAGGGAGCCTGTATGGGTCTAACCTAGGCCCTCTGTTATATTTTATAGTTATGTAGCTTGATGTTTTTGTGGGACTCCTAACAGAGGGAGCAGGGCATGTTTCTGATGCTTTTGGGGTCCTTTTCCTCCTACTTGGTCACCTTGTCTAGCCTTAATATGAGAGCCGGTTCAGTTCCTAATCTTATTACAACTTGATAGTCCATGTCTGGTTGATATCCCTGGGAACCCTGCCCTTTTGTAAAAAGCAGCAGAGAAAAAGTGGATGGGAAGGGAGGAGGTGGGAATAGAGGAGATGAGGACAGAGAAAAGGAGGTGAAACTGCAGTCTGGATGTAATATTTGAGAGAATAAATTAATTAAAAATTAAATAAACAGAAAAAAGAGAAAGAACTGACCTACATCCATTCTGCTGGTGATAATTGGTCTTTCACTGTCTCTGACCTTATTATTCTTCACATTCTTTCTCTGTCTCTCTGTCTCTCTAACACACACACATACACACACACACACACACACACACACACACACACACACAGAGTGAAGTTGGATCTTATTCTCTGACTTAAAAGATACCCTCTAGATGAAAATCTGAGTGCTCTTTTCCTATAATCATACTGGCATAGCTCCATTTACCACAAGCCCCATGGAAAATGGGAGGAAACGTGAAGTTTTCTCATGCTGAGAAGGAAGCACTCTGACTCTGTGTAAGAAATGTTGCTCTTATCTCTTTAGAAACATGATGCAACCTCACCTGGCAGCACCGGACTGCGGGTTCCACCCATCCTCCTGCCTACCACCATATTCTCTCAGGGGTTTACAAATATTGGGTGTTTTCTTTGAGGAATCATGATATAATTCTTTTAATAACGCAGTCTCTGAAAATGTCAAGAAAGAACACATGTTGCAATTATTGAATTCCTACAAATGACCCAAATTACGACAGAGATTTATAGAACATATACGGCCATGATACACCCATGCGTTTAATATTTGACTTATCCTGGACATTTGACTTATCAGGTCCTCTCCTGAGTCTTGTCAATGTTTTTCTTACCTTGCTGGGGATTAAAGATGGAACTTTCACATGGTAGACAAGTGTCCTACCATGGAGTCACATTTTCAGCCTTCTGATCACTTATTAATTCTCTTTGTTGATTTAAAGGACTTATTCAGTCACTTTTGGATTTCACTATTAAACCTTGCCTGGAACTTCACTAAAGAAATATGATAACGAGCCCTGCCCTTGTGAAATAAATACCTTCTGTGTTGCTTGGCACTTGCACCAGGCCAAGGCTCACACAGCCCAAGTGCTCACAGAACTCTGCAAGACATCACTGTGGTCCTAATTCAGAGATGAGAGTTGCTGTGAAGTAAAGACACCTCCTCAGCAGGCACCATCAACCCCGTGCTCTGGACCCACACAGGCAGGACTCCGGAGCTCCCCTCTCACCTGTAATAACAACCCCTTTAAAGGGCAGGACTTGCATGGGACTAAAGCTAAATCTTCATCAAGTCAGCTAAACCTCTAACATGGTCACGGTGTGAAAGTGGCTTGGGGTTAACAATTGTTTGTAGCAGAAACTACAAACTAATCTTCCTGATCGCTAGCAGATAGTGGGTTGGAAGAGCCCAGTTGGATTCATCTAGAGTGCTGCCCCTAACTCTCACCTCAGAGACATTCTGGGCGTCAAACCAATTCTTGTTGGGCAGGTGCAGAGTAGAGTTAGTTATAGTGTTTTGTTCCCATCACGCAATCACCCTGGTTAGTGCCAGACCCTCTTTTCAGATCTCTTATTTTTATCAGTCCTACTAGTCCTTCTACTGCCACCTGCCACTCCCTTCCCGCTCCCTCCACCAAGGCAAACATTTCAAGGTGTCCAGTGCTATCCTGTTATGCATGCTTGAAACACTTCATGCTTTGCATTGTAGTCAGGTGTGCGGATACCAGTCAAAATGGAGAGCGCATTTCAACACAAGCTTCTGGGATGGCTTTCAAAGTACAGCAGTGGTCATCCATAAGGAAGGATAGAGATCTCACAGGAAAAGCAACCTTGACTTTGAACTTGCAGCCCTCTGTGATTGTGCAAAAACAAATTTCAATTCTCTAAATCACCTGGTCTATGATATCTTGCTATGGCAACTAGGAAGATTAAAACATGGATATTTCCCCACACTCAGTTTTGAAAGCACAATTGCTGAGCCTGGGAAGTTTCAGATACACAGGAATGATTTAACGTCTTGAATTGTGCGAGGTGTGTGTAGAAGGGGCCCAAGCTCTTCCATGCCATAGCATAACAGAGTAATGTCCATGAGATACCATGTCTCAATGACTCAGTGACTCTATGGCTGTTTCTTAGAATGTACACCCAAACACTGGCATGGAGTTCCAGAAAACTCATTTATTCTAACACCTAGAACATGAAAATAAAAACTAGGAAAAGGTTGGCTAGGTGATGTGTAATGAACTGAACTTACTTCCCCTTATTCCCATATGCCATTGCTGAATCTGTCCTTTAGCATAAGTAGACACAAGCTTCCCTGAAAATATAACTTGTTGAAAAGTGGTCAGTGTCACTAGGCATCCATTTAATATTGGAATCACCCTAAAAAGAAGACTGATTCTGTGTTATAAAAATACTCTGGCAAAGCTTGAACTTAGTGAAATGTCATGGGGTCCAGGAAGGAATAAAACTGTCCTTTAAGAGGCAGAGGAGGAATGTGTCTGTCTATGGGCCCGAGAAGAGGTAGAGGAGGACACTTCTGGGGTCTGATGAGAAATAAAGTCTGGATGTAGGATCCTTTCCTGAGACTCTTTCCATGCCTCAGTGGACTTGCTGTATCTAAGCCTGATGTGACTATATAATATGAACACAAGTGATCGGTGTTGGTAGTGTTCTGGGAGTGACGGAGGCCGCTTGATCAGACACAGTAGTAGCACAGGCAGAAGATAACTTGGGCAAGCTAACCATCAAGAATTGGAAGGCTACAGACTGAACAGACTAGGTACCAATGGGTCTATTAAACAGTAAACCACCAAGTCAAATTGCTGTTCACGTGGAGTTTTGCTACATTTTCAGATCATTTTGTGTGTGTGTGTGTGTGTGTGTGTGTGTGTGTGTGTGCTTCTCCTGTCGCATAGAACTGACCAGCCTTTAGTCTGTATTGGGACAGAGAGAATATCATTGTCTATGGTAAGGCACCACTCTGTCTCTTGTAATCTCTTGCCCATCTCTGCAAACAAAGGGGAAAATGCTTCTCACTTACTTCTTTCCAACAGTATCTCTAGCCCCTATCAATTAAAAAAAAAAAGGTGCAAACTTGATTGAGCAAGGCATGGGACTGAATGAGAATGTCACTTCCCCTCCTCAGTGTCACATTTCTCTAAACTGTGATGAACACATTCCTTTAGAGGCAGAAACCTGAGGCTAGCAGTGACAGAAATGGAGATCAAGCAATTCAGATTAATTGCCACAGAGAGTGATGATGTTATTTCAGTAGACTAGTGATACCAGAGAGGCCTCTCACTTTGGAACATTCTCATCTTCACCCTGCTCTAAATTTACTTAATTGGAAATTAGAATTGACACTGTTGAGGGTTAGGAAGTTCTTTTTCTACTGTAGGCCATCTCCTGGCACATCTTTTTTTTCACAGCATCCATTTGTGGCAAGAGAGAAGAGGCTTGGGGGAGGCAATTCTACCCTGGAGGTGAACTGATACATTCAGGCTTTCTTGTAGCCTGACATGTAGACACATGTTCTAGGCATGCATGTAGATACTTCTAGAGGATTTCTGTGGAGCTACACAATCTGGAAATGGGCTCATTTCTTTTGATGTAGTGGATCTTTTTGACAACCAGAATTCGTAGTAAAATTGACTACTAGGGGCCAGAGTGATGGTTCAGTGGGTAGAGTACTTCCTGCATGAGCGCGAAGACATGAGTTGAGACCCCCCAGAACCCACACAGTAAGATGCAGTAGTGCACACATCTTTAATCCTGGTGCTCCTACAGAAGATGGAAGGAAAAGTCAGGTGAATCCCTAGAGACTGGATCAGTGTTGCTGACAGCAAACAACAGACTGTCTCAAACATGGTAGAAGGCAGGAACATACACTTGTGGTTGTTCTCTGACCTCCACATGAACCCTGTGGTACAAATGTGCTTCTGGATGAACATGGACACACACACACACACACATTAAAAGATTGGTTACTAGGTTACTAGGTTCTTAAATATCTTGTGATAGGAGAGAAGAGGGGGGGGGGGCGGTGAAGATTTCCCTGGCTCACATGCACAATAAGGTTTGTGGTTCATGGATATGACATCAGAGAACAATAATATTGGTGGATGCAGAGTACAGGTGAGAGTAAGACAGAAAATGGAGGAAGCCTATGAATGCTTGCCTGCACTTGCCCCCAGATGCTGTTGACATCTCTGTTCTGCTGCTGAAGATGGACAGGACCAGAGATGTCCAGCTGCTGCAAAAACCAAGCCCTGCTGAAAAGTGAACAATTTACTGTAAATCGAAGGACGATACAGCATAACAAATATAGTGTGCATATAACAACACCGAGTAGAAAATAATCCATGGAACACTGTTCCTTCACTGTTGTCACACTCTATCAGTAGCCAGTTTTCCCAGATACAGATGGCATGAGACAACACCAGGAGTCCTGGTGTGACAGATGGTGACAGCTCTCAAAACTGTTTACTGCGGTTTGCCAACAGGAAACACCCCACTGCTTTCTTAAAACTCAAGGCGCTCAAGGTCAGCCTGTTGTGCTGGGAAGCCTCCTTGCTAGAAATCCCTCTTGTTAGCTGATAACAAAAGACAGATACTTTCAAAGGAGCTGGAGACATGATGTTGGGCATTGTGTGTCTGCTTTGATAGATATCCAGGGAAGCAGCGCTGCAGGGGATGCAGGGGAATCACCTGCTTGGCTTTGACCACAGGAGTCCTCAGAGCCCAACACTGCACAGCCTCACAGCCTGGTGAGAAGTCAGAGAATGAACCCAAGGCTTTTAAACACACATGGAAACCCAGTGAGACTAGATTCCAGTGGCTATTTTTTAAAAACTATGGGTTTAAAATAACCCAAGTAGTTCTTAGCAGTGGGCCAGTTCTATTGCCAAGACAGGCTGAGAGGAAAGTATTTCTCAAAGACTTTTACAGAGGCTGGGCTGCCAAGCTCAGAGATATGGTGCCAAACACTAGCTTTAGAGCTCAAATGGGGAACATGACTGTGTGGGCTGGAGCTGTCCTGGGAGAGCTGTGCTCCACCTTTAGAAGAATCAGTGAGACACTGCCTTTTGGAAAGAGTCTTCAGGGAGCCCAGTCCCAGCAGGGCCATCACCTACCAAACACACACACAATATCCTCAACACTGTAGGGCCCAGAGGTCAGCTATGTCTGGGCAGGATAGTTTTCATGAGGACACCTAACATCTTCTCCTTTATTAGAGGCTGACCATGTTTCCCCCAAATATGTGTACTGAAAATTCTCACTCCTAGTACCTCAGAGTATGACTGTATTTGAAGATAGCATTAAAAACAAAAGTGGTTAAATACAGTGGGGATTTCTGGAGAGATCCTAGCATTCTTGTAAGAAAAGGACACTAGATACATGAAAAGATGCCAAGGGTATGTGTGGGCACAGAGAGCCATGTGAGGGGGTGTCTCAAGGACAGCAAAGAAAAGAGTCCTCAGGAAAGTGGCCCCCATGGAATGTTGATCTGCAGGTCCTTCTCAACAAGGAGACAGTACATTTCTGTTAGAGTTGCTAGTCTTGAGTACTTCACCATGGCCACCCTAGAAAACTGGTATGGTACTTTCTTAAGGCCTTTATTGACTTTTCATTATCTTTCTTGTTTATTCTCTTTTCATGAAAATTTGTGTAAACATTTCACATTTGTTTTCACTTAAGTATAAATGGAAAAGAAACCTTGAAATTACTCCCTTTTCCCAAAGTTATCATATCATTTGAAGTTGGCATAATCTCTGTCATAAGTCCCAAGGATAAAAATTCAAGTAGGTGGTATTTTATGTAGTTTTCCTGTTGTTCTGATAAAGCTTCCCAACCAAAGCAACTTAAGAGGGAAATGATTTATTTCAGCTCATAGCTTGAGGTTAATATCCATCATGGTGGGGAAGCCACAGCAGCAGGAATTTCATACAGTTGAGCCTTTTGCATCCAAAGCAAGGGGCAAAAAGTAATGAACACTTATACTGTCTCCTTTTTACAATGTCCAGGATCTCAGCAAAGGGAATGGTACCACCCAGCGCGGGCAGGTATTCCCACTTCACTTAATGTAAGCAAGATTATTCCTCATTGTCATGACCACAAGCCTATCTCTCATGTGGTTCTAAATCTCATTAATTTGAGCATCAAAATTAACCTTAACAATTTTTTAAGCCTTCCCAGAGGAGATACGCATGGATAAAAATTCTTCCTGAGTGTTCCCCAACTGCCAGTTCCCCCTGCCACCTCTGCTTTGCTCTCAGGCTTCAGGTCAGATGTCAGTATGTGGTGTGTGACACTAACCTATTTTCTAGCACACAGGGAATGAGCATCAGTCCTGAATAAACAGTGTCAGGGCTCTGTGTTCCAAAACTATCCTTTTTCTCATGAAAATTCCAGTGCTTTCCACCCCCACCATCTTCATTGAAAGACTGAGAAAAAAGGAAGAGTAAGGAAAATGTCCACTTCCCCACTCCAAGTGGTGGCTTTGTAATGAATGTATCAGGAGCCCCAGTTGTAACAGATTTAAACACAAATTAGGTGTGTGTATTGGTAGAGATTGATCCCAGGGCTGTGGACATGCTGAGTCTATGCTTTTCCATTGAGCTATACTTTACTCCTGACCTGGAGTTTTGTGTTGGTTCAAGGTATTGTTGACCATTTCTTAATACTTGTTTTTTGTTTTGACTTTTAGTCTTGAATGATAGTATCCCAGGAGTGGAAACAACTTCAACTTCATGTTATGGCCCAGGCTGTTCTCTCTGTAGTCTTTGCCTTTTTTGCTGTCAGATTCACTCTCAGATGTATTAGAAACCAGAAGAAATGAAGTACCTTTCCATAGCTTTTTCTTAGAAATAAAAAATAACAACAACAAAAAAAAAACAAACAAAACAAAACAAAAACCAAACTACCACCACTACCACCACCAACAAAAACGACTTCCCTGAAGCCCAAAGACTCCTGGAGGATTTCTCTCTTCCTCTCAGGGTCTGCAAGTAAATGAGATGGCAAATGGGACTCTATTCCTGATGGTATCTTAACAGGATCCATTGCATTGCACTATATTTCTAAGTCATCACTGCTGAGGAGAACACAGTGGTGAATGATAATCAGAAATGACTGTTGTTTGGTGAGTGCCTTACAGGTACCTGTAAACAGGACCAATGGCCTGAAAAAAAAAACTGCACTATCTGATGAACAGACCAGGAAGGATGTGCCTACAGACCCCAGGTCCTCCACAATACACGTAAGAATTTCTGCTGGGCAAGTGTACTGGTCTTGGCTTGTTTTTATTTTAATGTTTAATCTTTTTGTGTCCACAAGGTAATTGCTGCTTCCTTCCCCATCAGCCTCAGACTATCCATGCTGCTATAGCAAAGTGGTCAATATTGGGTAATATATAAACCAATGAACACATTTTCACACTTCTAGAGACTGAAAAGTCCAAGGTGGAGGTGCAAGTAGGTTTGTTGCTTGGCAAAGGACTGTTTCTCATAAATGATGCAGCCTAGGTGTCCTCATGTGGAGAAGCAGATGGAAGTGTACAAAAAGGAATAAGTATCATGTTTTCTCAGAATAGAAGAGAGTGAACCCTATCTCCAATATCTCTTTATAGAAGGAATAACGTATTTAGCTTTGTATTATTATAATGGAATACCTGAGGAAATTAACTTCTGAAGTGAAGAGATTTATTTACTTTATAATTCTAGAAGCTCTAGCCCCATTAATGTTGGCTTCTCTTGTTTTTAGCAGCAGTTAGAAGCAGAGCAGAAATATTAACATATTGCTTAGTTATTATCTATTTCTCTTTAATCAATAGCATTGTCTGTATTTGTGATGATCAATACCAATTGTTAACCTGACAGGATCTAGAATCACCTAGAACACAAACCTCTGGGATTGCCTGTAAGAAGTTATCTTGATTAGGTTAACCAGGGTGGGAGGACCCACATTAACCATAGCACCCTCCAGTTGGCTGGGGGCCTGGATTGAATATGAAAGGAGAGAATGAGCTGAATACCAGCATTCACCAGTCTCTGTGCCTGTGAATATAACGTAACCAGATACCTCAAGCTCCTACTAAATGACTTCCCACCATGATAGACTATACCCTCAAACTAGAATCTAAAACAAACAAACAAACAAACAAACAAACCACTTTTCTCTTAAGTTGCTAAGTTGCTTTTGTTGGAATATTTCATCACAGTTTCTTAGTTAGCGTTTATAATGCCGTAGTGAAACACCATTGACCAAAAAGCAAGATGGGAAGGAAAGGGTTTTTTGGCTTATACTTCCACATTGTAGCCCATCAATGAAGGAAGGCAGGGGAGGAATCTGTAGACATGTTGAAGAGTGTTTTCTATGTCCTGTGTTTTTCCACACAGGGCCATATGTGGAATAATGAATAATCATTATGAATAATGAATAATCAGAAATAATGACTCTGAGACTTTATTATAATTTACAAATACCTAAACCATATGTTTTGGCTCTTTCCCCGACGAGCTCATAAGTTAATAACCTGTTTATCCTCTTCTATGCAAGCTACATGGCTGGTTACTTCTGCTCAGCCTCATGCACCTGTCTTCCTTAGGGGTTCTAGCATGTAAAACGTCTGCACTTGACTCTATTCCAGCATCCATCCTTTCTACTGGAACTTCCTTCTCCTATTTCCTGCTTCAGCTATAGGTCAACAGCATTTTTTTTTTTTTTTGGTTTTTCGAGACAGGTTTTCTCTGTGTAGCCCTGGCTGTCCTGGACTCACTTTGTAGACCAGGCTGGCCTCGAACTCGCAAAGATCTGCCTGCCTCTGCCTCCCAAGTGCTGGGATTAAAGGCATGCGCCACCACTGCCCGGCTGGTCGACAGCATTTTATTGACAGGTGAAGCTTCCAAACATTGCACAAGAGATTCCTTCTACATTTCCCCCTTTTAGTCCAATAAAAAGCACTTTCTCTTATATAAGTAAACTATACACAGCAATAAAAATTATTAAACAATTATAAAAGCTATTAGGTAAGATTTACATTTTACCTAATGTAAATGTTCAGTCAATTTGTATTTGGTAGCTTAAAAGAAGTTACTCTACCATCTATTCTATCCTGGTGAGTTCCCAGTTCTGTACCTAAATCACTTTCTATTATAACTTGCATAACTAACCTAAAAACATCTTCTTAGACCTTAAAACACTTTCTTAAAATCCTAAACAACTTAAGCTTAATTGTGAGACTATAACTATCTAGGCTTCAACCCCATTAGAGACTTGAGAAGGAATAAATATTACCAAAGAATGAAGGAAAGTTCAGAGCAAGCAGCTTCCAGAACTATAGAGATGAAAGATATAGTTGGGTACCTGGACTGTCCCCCCAAATTCCTCCATAACATTGGAATATCGATCTTCAGCCTTCTGGCCCAATATATATGAAGACTTTTATTGAAAAGCTGGAATTATTATGCATGCTTAGCCTACCTTGTCTTGCAAAGCTTATTAGTCACCTTCCCTGCATCCTGTTTTTTCCAGTTTGGACAATATACTGTCAGCATTTGGAGGAAGGGCAGTTTTTCATCCAGTGGCTAGCTTACTACATTTGAAGCAATCTCCATAAACTTCATAAAGAAGTTCTTCAATCCTCATCATATTCTTTGAAGAAGAATGAGGGGTGCTGCCAGGAGCTGACATGTTTCATTGTCAAAAAAAGCCTTAAGTTAATAAAATATCTTTTTATTTTTCTTTTATTCTTTGTTTGTTTGTTTTTTGAGACAGAGTTTCTCTGTGTAGCCTTGGCTCTCCTGGAACTCACTCTGTATACCAGGCCAGGCTAGCCTTGAACTCACAAAGATCAGCCTGCCTCTGCCTCCCAAGTGCTTGGGAATAAAGGCATGTGCCACCACCACCTGGCAATAAAATATTTAAAAATGTTATATTCTTCATGCCCCTAGAGGCATTGAAGATGTGACTGCTATGTCACATGTGCATCAGTTGGTGGCAAAGAGGAGAGAGGCTATATCTACATTCAGTGTTCTGACCTATGAACATCTGAATGAGTAGCAGCCTAACATTCCTAGGAAAAAAAAGCAAGCTGGATACCAACACCACTTTGGCACCATGGGGTAGCCTGAGATGACTACTAGACCAGTACCAGGCAACCACTGAATGGACTCCCAGGACAAGAAACAAACCAGGAATTAGAAGAACTCTGCCTGGCCATGGATGTGGGGGTTGTGCGTGAGCCATCCCTGAGGGAGTGAGTGTGGGAGAGCCAGTCCTGCCTTTTGTCTGCTATTTGGTGCTGTTGGCAAGGGAGAGATGTCCTCCCCTTCCTTTTGCCCTCACCACCATTGGCCTACAGGAGATCTGGCCCAGAAGGGGTCACAAGAGCAGGAGAGCTGTCCCTGCCCTCACATGTTGCAGCACTCAGGAGAGCAGGATCTGCACCTTTCCATAGTAGAACTGACCATGCAAGTGGGGGTTGCAAGTCCAGAACCAGAGCTTTGAGTTGGCCCATCCTATCATCTACCTCATGGATGAACAGTTGGAGTGCAAGAAGAGGCCAGTTCCACAACCCAGGACTGCAGGATCTCCATGACACAGGACAGTTACAGCATATCTGAGAGGAGTTCCAGTGAGGTTCCAATACTGACAGAGTAACAGAAACCAGGGGCCTCGTACCAGACCCAGAAGTCATTATAATGAAAATTTGCAAGCAGAATATGTGGACAAAGGGGAATATTATAGGCCATACTGAGATACAATGCAGTTTCCACAATGAGCAGTTATTTTTTTATGCTGGGACAGATTGCAAGGGTGAAGAGTGGGTCTAGGGGAGGTAGTAGATGGGAGGGAACAGGATGCAGTATGTGAAATTGACAAAATAATTTTTTTCAATAAAAAATAAAAATAGAAAATAATAAAAAAATAAAATGTTATATTTTGTAGATCTCTGAAATTTTTGAAGACCATCTATCTATAGTATATCTGAATATTGCTTGTTTTTAACTATTGACTATCTGTTCAACTTTGGAAGCATAGCTTTCTAATAAACTAAAACAGTACCTTACATGACCATGAGGATGACTGACTAACTACCAACTTGAATTTTTTAATTATCCTAAACAATTTATAATAGCACCTTTAAAAAGGACCAGAATTTAAGGTTGCATTTTTAAGAATTATTGTCTACAAAGTAAGTACAATATGTTAAAAAGAGTTGATATGTAGTATGTTGTAATCAAATATATCAATATATAAAGATCGACACTAATGTATGCAAATATAACATAATTTTGTATCAATATATAATGATCTACAATAATGTAAGCAAATGTAACCTTAATTTTGTATCAATATGCAAAGATCTATACCAATGTAATAAAACACAATCTCAATTCTATATTAATATATAAAGATCTATACCAATGTAAGACTTTTGGCTGTTAATGCTTTCTAGTTTAAAAGTAGATTCAATAATCTATCCCTTTAACCCTATCATTCCTATATTATTCTTATATCCCCCCATTTTTTTCTTTTCAAGCTTTCTCCTCCTACATAATGAAGAAAAAAGAAGAGAGAAAAGAAAAAGAGAAGCCAGGTGGTGGTGGCACACGCCTTTAATCCCAGCACTTGGGAGGCAGATGCAGGTGGATCTCTGCGAGTTCAAGGCCAGCCTGATCTACAAAATGAGTCCAGAAGAGCCAGGGATACACAGAGAAACTCTGTGTCAAAAAACAAAAAACAAACAAACAAACAAAAAAGAAATCCCTGAGTATACCTCTTATACCTTGTTTCCTCCCTGCTTCAGACCATTTAGCAACTTTCAACCAACTCCTCCTAAATGACAACAAACATCCATAACCCTTTGAACAACCAAAAAACCCCCACTCACCCCACCTTTTCAGAATGGGTGATGTTTTTTTACAATTGTTTCCCACTGATTTTGGACATAATCTTCCTTTTTGGGGGCCCAAAATGTAGTCTGAAAGGTTGGACCAATTGTGGTCAGCAACTTTCTTTGAAACTCTCCTGGAAGAAAGTTTTAATGAAAGAGCAGTTGAAGCAGTCTGTGAGCTGAATCACCTTGACTACTTGCCTTGTCTACTTGGTCCTTTTGCTCTGAAAGTACATAAACTTTTAAAGGTAACATACATTTCTGCAATAACATATGTATGGAATGTGCAGCGTGCACGGATCAGTTCAGGATGCTACTCTGCTTACACTACTGGAAGTTACAAGGCCTCATACACCATCGTCCCAACCCTGCTACACCTTGAGTTCTTAAGCCTGCAACTTCAGGAACACCAGGATTAGATTCTTCTTCTCCCCTCCTCCTAAAATCCCTGCTCCCAGCTCTGGGACACGCCCAGCTGCTGGGAGTTCACACCACAGGAACATCCAGGCCTGCTAAACAAAGAACAGCCAGGATCAGCTAGGTGTGACCAGATGGTTAAAGGGCAGCAGAAGAACAAAACTAACAAGAGCCAGGGCAATATGGCACCTTTGGAGCACAGTTATCCTACTACAGCATGCCCTGGATATCCTAAAAAAATAGCTGTACAAGAAAATAACCTTATCATTTGATGGATTACACATAATCCCATCTAGATCCATCTTAGAGACCTATACCACCTGGGGTCCCCAGGCCTGTAACTTTGAGAATATGCAGGTTGGATTTCTTCTCTTCCCTGTCCCCAAATCCCTGTGGCTCCCAGTGCTCTGAGACATGCTCAGTCAACCTGAGATGAGCACTGGGCCCCGAGAAACACTGTATCAACCTCACCCTAACAGAGGTTACCAGACCTCATACACCAGGAGTACCCAGCTTTATCTTCATCATTGCAATACACCTAGGGTCCCCAACTTGCAACTTCAGGAACATGCAGGTTAGATCCTTCCTCTCCCCTCTCCCCCAAACCTTCCACTTTGTATAGTGCTGTGAAGAAGGGCCACTGCTCCAACCTTGCCTCACTAGAGAATACAAGACCTCATACACCAGGATATCTAACTCCATCTTCTGGGACCCCCCCCCCCAAATCTGAGGTGCCCAGGTCTGGAATGTCAAGAACACCTAGGTCTGATTCACCAGGAACATCTATCACCATTTCCAGGACCAGTTCTACCTGGGGTCCCCAGGCCTGCAACTTCAAGAATATCTACAGGTCACCAGACCTGATACAGCACTAATACTCAGGCCTGCTATATCAGGAAAGTCCAGCTTAATTGTGGGATGACTTCTCCACCAATCGCCACAAGACTAGCTGCACCAAGAATATCCAAGCAGCCACTAGGCCTGCTACACCAGCAGCATCCAGACCTCCAGTACCAGGAACATTCAGAGTCCCCTGGGACACCTCAAGGTGCCCTGAGTTTGATGCTGTCCCTCCTTGGAACTCTGTTGTCCAGATAGTGCTCCACTGGCCTACATCAGTCCTGTGGCATAAGGAACACCCAGATTCACACCACAGGAACATCTAGGCCTGCTAAACAAAGAACAGCCAGGATCAGCTAGGTGTGACCAGATTGTTAAAGGCCAGCAGAAGAACAAAACTAACAAGAGCCAGGGCAATATGGCACCTTTGGAGCACAGTTATCCTACTACAGCAAGCCCTGGATATCCTAAAAAAAAAATAGCTGTACAAGAAAATAACCTTATTGTTTGATGGATTATAGATAATCTTGTTATTTAGGGGGAGAGATTACAAGCTGTTAAATGGTCTTGTTAAAAAGATTTTGGAGGTTAGATCCAGGGACACTTGTCTTTTTCTTTTCTATATCCTTCTTTCTCTCCTATGTAGGGGTGAACAGATTTGAGAAAAAATGGGACATAGACATAATATAGGAATGAACAAGAAAAAAGGACAGATTATTGAATATGCCCTTATACCTTTGTATATTGATATAAAATTAAGCTTATATTTGGCTAAATTGGTATTGATCTTTGTACATTGACACAAAATTAAGATTGTATGGGGCTACATCAGTGTTGATCTTTGTATGTTGATACAAACTTAAGATTATATGTGGCCACATTGATATGGATCTTTGTATATTGATACAAAATAAAGGTTAACTCTTTTAAAGGTATTGTTCGTAGTAATGAAATGTGAAGTTTTGGCCTTTTGATACCAACTGTTATAAACTGTTTAGGATAATTAAAAAATGCAAACTAATAGTAATTTAAGCATGTCATTTTATTAGGTACTAGGACAGTCTATCACAATTATTTTCTGAGCTAATCAGAAATCAAGTTGCTAAGAGACAAGCAACATTTGCTTATCCAAATATAAGAGAGAGATAGGTGGTCTTCAAAAACCTCAAGAGATCTGCAGAATATGGCATTCAAAGATGTTTTCTTAACTTAAGGTTTATTTTTTTTATATAATGAGACATGTCAGCTCCTGACAGTACCCCCTATTCTACTCCAAGTAGAAGATGAGCATTGAAGAATCTCCAATTGAAGATGGTTGAATCAGTGGCAAGCCTATCTCTTGGCAAGAAAAACCCCTTGCTTCAACTGTAGACAGAATGCTGTCCAAACAGGACAAAATTTGGAAGCAGGTAAGTCGACAGCCTAGCTCTGCCAAGACAGGGTAGGTAAGTCCTTCAAAGACTTCTTAAAATCCAACGACAATGAAGACACAACATACCCAAACCTATGGGATACATTGAAAGCTGTGCTACGAGGAAAGTTCATAGCACTAAGTGCTTTCAAAAAGAAAATTTCAAAAAGAAATTCATATTAGTGAACTAACAGCTAAGCTGGGTGAATTGGAAAAAAAAGAAACAAACACTCCCAAGAAGAGCAGAAGGCAGGAAATCATCAAACTTAGGGCTGAAATCAACAACTTAGAATCAAAAAGAACTATACAAAGAATCAATGAAACCAAGAGTTGGTTCTTTGAGAAAATCAACAAAATAGACAGACCCCTAGCCAAATTAACTAAAAGGCAAAGGGAAAGAACCCAAATCAACAAAATCAGAAATGAAAAGGGAGAAATAACAACAGACATTGAGGAGATCCAGAAAATATTCGGGCATTACTTTAAAAATCTATATTCCACTAAATTTGAACCCTTAAGCGAAATGGACAATTTCCTCGATAAATTCCACCTACAAAAACTAAATCAAAATCAGATTAACAGCTTAAACAGCCCAATAACACCCAAGGAAATAGAAACAGTCATTAATAATCTCCCAACCAAAAAAAGCCCAGGGCCAGATGGCTTTAGCATGGAATTCTAACGGACCTTCAAAGAGGAACTAACACCATTACTTTTCAAACTCTTCCACCACATAGAAACAGAAAGAACACTGCCAAATTCATTCTATGAGGCCACTGTCATTCTGATTCCTAAACCACACAAAGACCCAACAAAGAAAGAGAACTTCAGACCAATCTCCCTCATGAACATAGATGCAAAAATACTTAATAAAATACTAGCAAACCGAATTCAAGAACACATCAAAAGTATCATACACCATGATCAAGTAGGCTTCATCCCAGGGATGCAGGGATGTTTCAACATACGAAAATCTATCAACGTCATTCACCATATAAACAAGATGAAAGAAAAAACCACATGATAATCTCGCTAGATGCAGAAAAAGCATTTGACAAAATTCAACACCCCTTCATGCTAAAAGTTCTGGAGAGAACGGGCATACAGGGCCGTTCCTAGAAATAATAAAGGCAATATACAGTAGGCCAGTAGCCAACATCAAAATAAATGGTGAGAAACTTGAAGCATTTCCTCTAAACTCAGGGACAAGACAAGGATGTCGACTTTCACCATATCTCTTCAATATAGTACTTGATGTTCTTGCTAGAGCAATAAGACAACTAAAGGACATCAAGGGGATAAACATCAGAAATGAAGAAGTCAAATTATCCCTATTTGCAGATGATATGTTAGTATACATAAGCGACCCCAAAATCTCCACCAAAGAACTCCTACAGCTGATAAACAACTTCAACAAGGTGGCTGGATACAAAATTAACTCAGAAAAATCAGAAGCCCTTCTTTATACAACAAACAAATATACCGAGAAAGAAATAAGGGAAACAACCCCCTTCACAATAGCCACAAACAACATAAAATACCTGGGGGTAACTCTAACCAAGCATGTAAAGGACCTATATAACAAGAACTTCAAGCCCCTGAAGAAAGAAATGGAAGAGGCCTTTAGAAGATGGAAAGATCTCCCATGCTCATGGATAGGTAAGATCAACATAATAAAAATGGCTATCCTACCAAAAGCAATATATAGATTTAATGCAATTCCTATCAAAATACCAACACAATTCTTATAGACCTGGAAAAAAGCTATTCTCAACTTCATATGGAACAACAAAAAGCCCAGAATAGCTAAATCAATCCTATACAATGAAAAAACATCTGGAGGTATCACCATCCCAGATTTCAAGCTGTACTACAGAGCAACAGTAATAAAAACAGCATGGTACTGGTATAGAAACAGACCAGTGGAATCAATGGAATCAAATTGAAGACCCAAACATGGACCCACACACCTATGGCCAACTAATCTTTGACAAAGAAACCAAAACCACACAATGGAAGAAGGACAGCATCTTCAACAAATGGTGCTGGTCCAACTGGATATCCACTTGCAAAAGAATGAAATTAGACCCATACCTATCACCTTGTACCAAACTTAAATCCAAGTGGATCAAAGACCTTAACATAAAGCCGGCCACACTAAATATACTAGTAGAAAAAATAGGAGAAACCCTCTAACTCATTGGCACAGGTGACAACTTCCTGAACAGAACACCAACAGCTCAGGACCTGAGATCAACAATCAATAAATGGGACCTCATGAAACTGAAAAGCTTCTGTAAGGCAAAGGACACTGTCATTCGAACAAAACGGCAACCAACAGACTGGGAGAAAATCTTCACCAACCCCACATCTGATAGAGGGCTATTATCTAAAATCTACAAAGAACTCAAGAAACTAAATGCCAAGAAACCAAATAATCCAATCAAAAAATGGGAGATGGAGCTAAATAGAGAATTCACAAAGGAGGAATCCCTAAAGGCTGAGAAACACCTGAAGAAATGTTCAACATCCTTAATCATCAGAGAAATGCATTTCAAGACGACCCTGAGATTCCACCTAACACCTGTTAGAATGGCTAAGATAAAGAGCTCAAATGGTAGCGCATGCTGGCGAGGGTGTGGAGATAGGGGAACCCTACTCCATTGCTGGTGGGAGTGCAGGCTTGTGCAACCACTATGGAGGTCTGTCTGGCAATATCTTAGAAATCTAGGAATAACCTTGCCTCAGGACCCAGCCATACCACTTCTGGGTATACACCCAAAGGACCTCTCACAGAGACATAGGGAAGTCTCCTCATCTATGTTCATAGCAGCCTTATTTGTAATAGCTAGAAATTGGAAACAACCCAGATGTCCCTCAACTGAAGAATGGATTAAAAAATTGTGGTACATCTATACAATGGAATATTACTCAGCTATAAGAAACAATGAAATCATGCAATTTGCAACCAAATGGATGGATCTAGAGAAGCTCATCCTGAGTGAGCTAACCCAGTCTCAGAAGGATGCACATGGCATCTATTCACTTACAGTAGGGTTTTAGCTATATCGTACAGGATATCTGTACTACAACCAACACACCAAAAGGAACATGGACATAAATTTTTTTTTATCTTTTTCTTTTTCCTTCTTTTTTTCTTTTTTCTTTTTCCTTTTCCCTTCTCTTTTTCCTCTCTTTTTTTTGTTGATATTCTTTGTTTTTGTGGGTTTATGTGTTTGTTGGGCTTTTTTTTTAGTATTCCCCCAGTAGCAAGGAGGCACCTTTCACTGGCAGTACTGCCTCGTAGGCCCCCGGAGAATGAAGAGGCTCTTGGTCCTCATATGATTCCTAATCTGTGGTGAGAGACTGTTAGGCAGGGACACTCCACCCCAGAGGAACAAGACGGAAGGTTCAGGGGGTGGAGCATTGGAGGGTGGGGCTGGGAAGCGGGAAAAGAGGACAATATGATAAGGATGTAACCTGAAGCAACAAATAAATAAATTTATTAACTAAAAAAAAAAAAAAAAAAAAAAAAGGGGCAGGTGGCAGGGCTGAAACACTGTGAACGGAATAGAGGATACAGCCATTCGGCCTGGTTTTGCAGACCTCCAGGTGTCGAGACGACGTGGAGCTAAGGTAAAATACAAGAGAATTGTGGTGTTGGCCCATGCCTTTGACTTCAGCAGAGACGGGGGGGGGGGAGCACCGTAGAGTTGGTGGTCTTATGTATTCTGGAGTCATACGGAGCGGGGTGGTGAGGGTGCATACTCTTGGTCCCACCATTCAAGAAGAATACACCCTTGGTCCCAGCTCCCAGCACACTGGAGACAGAAACGGGCAGATCCCGGAGCTCAGGGTCAGCCTGATGCAGGGCAAACTCTAAATAGAGAAAGACTTCGATCCAGGAGTGGTGGAACACATCTTTGATCCCTTCAGATGGGAAACACAGGTCTCTGATCCCAATAATCAGAGTTCAGAGACACACACATAGGATTTGGAGGGACCTAGGTTTGGAGGCTACTTACAAAAAGCCTTCTCGATGCAGGCAGATTGACCTTTGGGATCTCAAAATATATACACTAGAGCTGGTTTAGCTCCAAGGTGACAGAATGATTTCTTCTTTAACCGGGATTGAAAGATAACACTTTGTATGTTGTCGGAAGGCGAAATTTACTTCAGGAGAAGTACTACCTAGCCCCCCCCCAAAAAAAAAAGAGGGCAATTGTCCCAGTGTTGGGATTGGGGCAGGGCTCTGTTCTTATCTTTCCAGGAGAACCGAAGCACCCGGGGACGGATGGACAGCGGAAACCTCAGCAGAGAGCAGAATCAGGCACCAAGGAGGACGAGTGACCCAGTTGATTCTGCCTGGCAGACTTCCTCAATAGCTGTCTCCATCGGGGGCCTGCAACCACCACGGCAATCCAGTGTTGCTGGGACCGTTCAGCTCGACACAATGCCCTGGCCGGAACCTCAGGGAAGCCTGCAAGATCAGCTTCTGCCTACAAACCCCTTAGGTCATCTAAACAGCTGAGAACAGAAGGACTGAACATAAAAGGATTGTACTAACATTTTAAACCATTTTTTTTTCATTTGAGTTCGGGCCTCAAGCAGGTCTACTACGAACCAAATCAGCAGGAAGTCACTTTAAGAGAGAGATGTCCCATGCCCAGAGGGTGGGGAAGGTGTTTCTCCGCCCTTCTTTTTGGTTATTTGAAGGATAACTGAAAACTCGGATATTTAAGGGAAGAGATTACAAGCTGATAAATGGTCCTGTTTAATGGGTTTTGGAGGTTTGCCCCAGGGACTTCCTACTTTTCCTTTTCTGTATCCTTCTTCCTCTCCTATGTAGGAGTGCATAGGCTTGAGAAAAATGAGATATAGACATAGCACAGGAAGGTCCAAGAAAAAGGGAGAGATTATTGAATATGCCCTTATACCTTTGTATATTGATACAAAATTAGTAGTTTATTATGCTAAAGTGGTATTGACCATTGTTTATTGTGCAAAAATAAGATTGTATTGGATTACATCAGTATTGATCTTTGTATATTGATACAAAATTAAGATTACAGTTGGCCACAATGGTATTGACCCTTGTATATGGATGTAATATTAAGATTGTATTGGGCTACATAGGCATTGATCTTTGTATATTGATACATAATTAAGAGTATATTTAACCACAATTGAATAGATCTTTGTATATTGATACAAAATTAAAGGTAATGCTTCCTAATGGTATCATACCTAGAGATACTTAAAAATAAAATGTGAAGCTCTGGCCTCTTGATACCAACCGTCTAAAACGGTCTAGGATAGTTAAGTAAAACAAACTCCTAGTCATGCAAACATGTCACTTTGATAGCTACTATGACAGTCTATCACAGATATTCTCTAAACTACCCAGTAATCAAGTTGCTAAGAGACAAGCAACATTTGCTTATCTAAATACAAGAGATGGATAGGGCATCTTCAAACACCCCAAGAGATCTGCAGAATATGGCATTCAAAGATGTTATCTTAAATTAAGATTTTCTTTTCTTTTTTTTTTGATATCGAGACATATCAGCGCCTGACAGCACCCCCTATTCTACTCCAAGTAGAAGATAAGCATCGAAGAACCTCCACTGTAAGATGGTTGAATTAGTGGCAAGCCTATCTCTTGGCATGAAAAAACCCCTTGCACCAACTGCATGCAGACTGCTGTCCAAAAAGGACAAAACTTGGTAGCAGGGAAGTCGACAGCCTAACTCTGCCAAGACAGGGTAGGTAAGTCCTTCATAATCCCTGCTCTACAACAAATGTCTGTCATAGAAACAGGACCCAAAGGCTGAAGACTGATGCAGGAATGTATGGAGAGAAAATGGGAACTGTCCAGGCAGTAATTGGTATGTCCTTTCTTAGTTTTGGAAGCTGCAGGCCCTGCACTTCCTATATAAGAAGATATATTTATCCCTCTCAGGTCTCTGAGGTGGCTGAAGAATAGACAGCTAGTGTCTCATAGTTAAATTTTGAGTTGTTTAGGAATCAAGAGGGTGTTATAGATCTAAGAAGATACTCTTAAAAGTGTGTTGCAAGTTAATATGAATGTTGAGTCAGATATAGACCTTTAAACTCATGGAGATGGTTAGATAGTAGAATGTTAAAGTCAGGGGCCAAATATGTATAAACTGGACATTGGGAAGATATACTGGGCCATTTAACTCTCATAAACGTGGCATATTTATATCTGTTGTTTTGTATAATACTTACTGCTATAAGAGAAGGAACCATCTGTTGGACTGAAAGGGGAAACTTCTGGGGGGAAGAGGGTGGAAGGGCGGGATAGGAAGGGGGAATAGGGAGGGGTTTGTGACTGAGATGTAACTTGAAGAAAAAAAATATTTATAAAATAAATAAATAAATAAATAAATAAATAAATAAATAAATAAATAAATAAATACAGTACAACAGAGGTAATTAGGCCACAGTTATGAGGGTTATATGGCTTAACGTACATTCCCAATGACCAGTCCCTATGTATTTGGTACCTGACTTTAACATTTTACTATCTAAACATCTCCATGAGTTTAAAGTTCTATATCTGACTCAACATTCATACTAATTGCAACACATTTTTAAAAGTATCTTCTAAGATGTATAACACTCTCTTGACTCCTAAACAACTCAAAATTTAATTATGAGACTTTATCTATCTGTTCTTCAATCACCTCAGAGACCTAAGAGGGATAAATATATCTGATTATATAGGAAGTACAGGGTCTGAAGCTTCCCAAACTAAGAAATGACATACCAGTGGCTGCCTGGACAGTTCCCATTTTCTCTCCATACATTACAGCATCGATCTTCAGTCATTTGGCCCCGCTTCTCTGACAGGCATTGATTGTAGAGCAGGGGTTATGAGGGACTTACCTACCCTTTCTTGGCAGAGCTGGGCTGTCGACTTACCTGCTTCCAGGTTTTCTCCTTTTTGGACAGCATTCTGTCTACAGTTGGAGCATGGGGCTTTTCCTACCAAGAGATAGGCTTGCGACTAATTCAATCATCTCCCACTGGAGATTCTTCGATGCTCATCTTCTACTTGTAGGAGAATAGGGGGTGCTGTCAGGAGTTGATATGTCTTGATATAAAAAAAATCTGAAGTTATGAAAACATCTTTGAATGCCATATTCTGCAGATCTCTTGAGGTTTTTGAAGAGGCCCTATCTATCTCTAATATTAGGGTAAGCAGATATTGCTTGTCTCTTAGCAGGTTTATTTCTGATTAGCTTAGCAAGTAACTATAATAGGCTGTCATATACCTAACAGAATGACTGGCTTGCATAACCAGTAGTTTGCATTTCTTAATTATCCTAAACAGTTCATGACATTTAGTAGTAAAAGGCCAAAACATCACATTTCATTTTTTTTTTTACCTCTTAACTCTTCCATCCCATTTCTCTGGGGTGGGGTGTCTTTATATAACAGTCCCTCACCTCAGTTGAGAGGTCGTATGAGGGCCAAGAGCCTCTTCATTCATTGGGGATCTATGAAGCAGTACCATCAGTGAAAAGTGTCTAGTTGCCTGGGAGAGAGAACTACTAAACAAACAAATCAATAAGCATACAATAGATAAAAAGACTAAAAAATAGAAAAAATATAACTAATATATAAAAAATAAATAAAAATTAAAAATTAAAAATAAGAAGTCTATGTCCAAGTTCCCTTTGGTGTTTTAGTTGTAGTATTGATACCTTCTACTATATAGCTAAAATCCTACTATAAGTGAATAGATGCCATATGTGTCCTTCTGAGTCTGGGTTAGTTCACTCAGGATGAGCTTTTCTAGTTCCATCCATTTGGCTGCAAATTGCATAATTTCATTGTTTCTGATAGCTGAATAATATTCCATTGTGTAGATGTACCACAGTTTTTTAACCCACTCTTTGGTTGAGGGACATCTGGGTTGTTTCCAGTTTCTAGCTATTACAAATAAGGCTGCTATAAACATAGATGAGGAAACTTCCTCATGATTCCGTGAAGAGGCATTTGGGTGTATACCCAGAAGTGGTATGGCTGGGTCCTGAGACAGAGCTATTCCAAGTTTTCTAAGATATCGCCAGACTGACCTCCATAGTGGTTGCACAAGCCTGCACTCCCACCAGCAATGGAGTAGGGTACCCCTTTCTCCACACCCTCGCCAGCATGTTTTGTCATTTGAGTTTTTGATCCTAGCCATTCTGACAGGTGTGAGATGGAATCTCAGAGTCATCTTGAGTTGCATTTCTCTGATGATTAAGGATGTTGAGCATTTCTTCAAGTGTCTCTCAGCCATTAGGGATTCCTCCTTTGTGAATTCTCTATTTAGCTCTGTCCCCCATTTTTTGATTGGATTATTTGGTTTCTTGGTATTTAATTTCTTGAGTTCTTTGTAGATTTTGGATATTAGCCCTCTGTCAAATGTGGGGTTGGTGAAGATTTTCTCCTAGTCTGTAGGCTGCCGTTTGGTTCGAAGGACAGTGTCCTTTGCCTTACAGAAGCTTTTCAGTTTCATGAAGTCCCATTTTTTGATTGTTGATCTCAAGTCCTGAGCTGTTGGTGTTCTGTTCAGGAAGTTGTCGCCTGTGCCAATTAGTTCCAGGGTTTCTCCCACTTTATCTTCTAGTAGATTTAGTGTGACCGGCCTTATGTTAAGGTCTTTGATCCACTTGGACTTAAGTTTTGTACAAGATGATAATTATGGGTCTAATTTCATTCTTTTACAAGTGGATATCCAGTTGGACCAGCACCATTTGTTGGAGATGCTGTCCTTCTTCCAATGTGCCGTTTTGGCTTCTTTGTCAAAAATTAGGTGGCCATAAGTGTGTGGGTCTATTTCTGGATCTTCAATTTGATTCCATTGATCTACTTGTCTGATTGTATACCAATATCATGCTGTTTTTACAACTATTGCTCTTTAGTACAGCTTGAAATCTGGGATGGCGATACCTCCAGATGTTTTTTTATTGTACAGGATTGATTTAGCTATTCTGGGCTTTTTGTTGTTCCATATGAAATTGAGACTAGCTCTTTCCAAGTCTATAAAAAATTGTGTTGGTATTATGATAGGAATTGCATTGAATCTATATATTGCTTTTGGTAGGATGGCCATTTTTGTTATGTTGATCCTACCTATCCATGAGCATGGGAGATCTTTCCATCTTCTAAATGCCTCTTCCATTTCTTTCTTCAAGGGCTTCAAGTTCTTGTTGTACAGGTCCTTTACTTGCTTGGTTAGAGCTATCCCCAGGTATTTTATGTTGTTTGTGGCTACTGTGAAGGGGGATGTTTCCCTTATTTCTTTCTCAGCCCATTTGTTTATTGTATAAAGAAGTGCTTCTGTTTTTTTTTTTTTTTAATTAATTTTGTATCCAGCCACTTTGCTGAAGGTGTTTATCAGCTGTAAGAGTTCTTTGGTGGAGTTTTTGGGGTCGCTTATGTATACTATCATATCATCTGCAAATAGGGATAATTTGACTTCTTCATTTCTGATGTTTATCCCCTTGATGTCCTTTAGTTGTCTTATTGCTCTAGCAAGAACTTCAAGTACTATATTGAAGAGATATGGTGAAAGTGGACATCCTTGTCTTGTCCCTGAGTTTAGAGGAAATGCTTCAAGTTTCTCACCATTTATTTTGATGTTGGCCACTGGCCTACTGTATATTGCCTTTATTATTTCTAGGTACGGCCCTTGTATGCCCGTTCTCTCCAGAACTTTTAGCATGAAGGGGTGTTGGATTTTGTCAAATGCTTTTTCTGCATCTAGCGAGATTATCACGTGGTTTTTTCTTTCATCTTGTTTATATGGTGAATGACGTTGATAGA
>CAJQZJ010033539.1:3846904-3868655 GCA_907164525.1 Lophiomys imhausi | reverse complement strand
GTGTTCTTGAATTCGGTTTGCTAGTATTTTATTAAGTATTTTTGCATTTATGTTCATGAGGGAGATTGGTCTGAAGTTCTCTTTCTTTGTTGGGTCTTTGTGTGGTTTAGGAATCAGGGTGATTGTGGCCTCATAGAATGAGTTTGGCAATGTTCTTTCAGATTCTATTTGGTGAAAGAGTTTGAAGAGTATTGGTGTTAGCTCCTCTTTGAAGGTCCGGTAGAATTCCATGCTAAAGCCATCTGGCCCTGGGCTTTTTTTGGTTGGGAGAGTTTTAATGACTGTTTCTATTTCCTTAGGGGTTATAGGGCTGTTTAATCTGTTTATCTGATCTTGATTTAGCTTCTGTAGGTGGAATCTATCAAGAAAATTGTCCATTTCACTTAAGTTTTCAAATTTGGTGGCGTATAGATTTTTAAAGTAGGATCCAAATATTCTCTGGATTTCCTCAATGTCTGTTGTTATTTCGCCCTTTTCATTTCTGATTTTGTTGATTTGTGTTTTCTCCCTCTGTCTTTTAGTTAATTTGGCTAAGGGTCTGTCTATTTTGTTGATTTTCTCGAAGAACCAACTCTTGGTTTCATTGATTCTTTGTATAGTTCTTTTTGTTTCTAAGTTGTTGATTTCAGCCCTAAGTTTGATGATCTCCTGCCTTCTGCTCCTCTTGGGAGTGTTTGCTTCTTTTTTTTCCAATTCACCCAGTTAAGCTGTTAATTTGCTAATATGAGCTGTCACAATTTTCTTTTTGAAGGCACTTAATGCTATGAACTTTCCTCGTAGCACAGCTTTCATTGTGTCCCATAGGTTTGGGTATGTTGTGTCTTCATTTTCGTTGGATTTTAAGAAGTCTTTGATTTCCTTCTTTATTTCTTCCCTGACCCAGTGGTCCTCTAGTAAAGAGTTGTTCAATTTCCATGTGAGTGTAGACTTTCTGTTGATTCTTTTTCTATTGAAATCCAGCTTTATTCCATGGTGGTCTGATAAGATACAAGGGGTTATTTCAATTTTCTTGTATCTGTTGAGGCTATCTTTGTGTCCAACTATATGGTCGATTTTGGAGAAGGTTCCGTGAGGTGCTGAGAAGAAGGTGTATTCTTTTGTGTTTGGGTGAAACGTTCTGTAGATATCTGTTAGGTCCATTTGGTTCATGATCTCTGTTAGACTCATTATTTCTCTGTTTGGCTTCTGTCTTGATGATCTGTCCATAGTTGTGAATGGGGTGTTGTCGCGCCCGCCTCGCCGATAAGGAAAGCGCCACACAATCAGGATTCTTCTGACAGCATTTATTGAACAGCTCTTTTAGATAGCATGGTGGAGAGGGACCCTGAGCTTCGGCAAGCGGCCGCTTATATAGCACATAGGGAGACTTGTCGAACCCTCATTGGCTCATACGGAATCACCTAATTAGCATGAGATCGCAGTGCCAAGAAACGCGCCTTGCGCATGCGCACACCGGCACAGCACCTTCGTGAAGAACCAGGAAGCAGGAAGCCGGCGCCATCTTGTAATGGCGATTGCGGCTCCCAACAAGGTGTTGAAGTTTCCCACTATTAAAGTGTTTGGATCGATGTGCGATTTAAGTTTTAGAGGCGTTTCTTTTATAAATGTAGGTGCCTTTGTATTGGGGCATAAATGTTCAACATTGAGATGACCTCTTGGTGGGTATTTCCTTTAATGAGTATGTAATATCCTTCTCTGTCTTTTTTTATTAACTTCAATTGGAAGTCTATTTTGTTTGATATTAGGGTGGCTACTCCAGCTTGTTTCCTGGGTCCATTTGCTTGGAAGACCTTTTCCCAGCCCTTTACTCTGAGGTAGTGTTTATTTTCAATAGTGAGATATGTTTCTTTTATACAGCAAAAAGATGGGTCTTGTTTACGGATCCAGTCTGTAAGTCTGTGTCTTTTTTTTGGCAAGTTGAGTCCATTGATGTTGATGGATATTAGTGACCAGGGGTTGTTATTTCCCATTATTTTGGTATAGCTGGCTGTCTTGTGTTTCTCTTTTGTTTAGTTTCTGTGGAGGTTTCTATTTCCTCTGTTTTCTTGGGTGTAGTTATCTTCTCTGTGTTGGAATTTTCCTTCTAGGATCTTCTGTAGGGCTGGGTTTGTGAGGAGATATTGTTTGAATTTGATTTTGTCATGGAATATCTTGTTTTCTCCTTCTATGTTGATAGAGAGTTTTGCTGGGTATAGTAGTCTGGCTGGGCACCTCTGTTCTCTCAGGGCTTGTAGGACATCTGTCCAGGCCCTTCTAGCTTTTAAAGTTTCTGAGGAGAAGTCAGGTGTGATTCTGATGGGTCTGCCATTGTATGTGACTTGGCCTTTTTCTCTTACAGCTTTTAATATCCTTTCTTTGTTCTCTACATTTGGAGTTTCTATTATTATGTGGCGAGAGGAGTTTCTTTTCTGATCTAATCTATTTGGTGTTCTGTAAGCCTCTTGGATTTTTACTGGCATCTCTTTCTGTAGGTTTGGGAAGTTTTCTTCTTTGATTTTGTTGAAGATATTTCCTGGCCATGGAGTCGGGAGTCTTCTCTTTTCTCTATGCCTATAATTCTTAGGTTCTGTCTTTTCATTGAGTCCTTGATTTCTTGGATGTTGTGGGTGAGAGATTTTTTAGCCTTCTCATTTTCTTTGGATGTTGTACTGATTTCTTCCATCGAATCTTTCATGCCTGAGATCCTGTCTTTCATCTCTTGCATCCTATTTTTCATACTCACATCCATAGTTCCTGTTCTCTTCTCTTGATTCTCCATTTCCTCTTTTAACTCTGACTGTGTTTTCTTTATTGTTTCCATTTCTATTTTCCTGTCTTGAATGGTAGTGTTTGTTTTGTACATTTCCTTCTCCAGTTTGCTTGTTTTTGTCTGGAGATCTTTCATTGCTTTATCCTTTTCCTGTTCAAGCTGGGTCACCTTGGCTTGGAGCTCTTTAATGATGTTATTCGTTGTTTTGACTTGTAGAATTGTGGCTTCTTTGAATTCGTTCATAGTTTTTAGTTCTTCTTGAAGGGACTCTATCACTTTCCATAATATAGAATTGTCATCGTTTTCATGTGTTTCAGTTGTGGTGAGGTGGTTTGAGCTGGATGGAATAGCGTTGCTTTCTTTTGTTGGAGACATTTCGCTCTGTTTTTTTTTTTGTTTTTTTGTTTTTTTTTGTCTGGGGCCTCTGGCCATGTGGAATTTGCTGTCTTCTGGACTTGGGTCCAAAGGGGGCACTGTGGTGTAGGAGTTGCCTTACTCCACCCCTATAAGGAGAGTCATTCAGTCCTGCCTCCCAGGTAGGGACCTAATTAATTCAGGTGGCGGAGCTGTGCACAAGTAAGCTCTGGTTCCCCGCCGGAAGGGCCCTTACTAGTACAAATTTCGATATAGGACAGTTTCAAATATCTCACAGTTTTCCTGGGGTTGGTTCCTGTAGGGGGTAAATCTGCAGTTCAGCTCCAATAGCCTTGCTGCTCCCGAGGCTTGGAAGCTGGCCTGTGATGTCACAGACTGGGATCTGAAGGCGCTTTGCAGTGGAGCTACTTCACTTACAAGGGTCGCAACCTTTCCCAGATAATTGGATCATCTGTGTGAGACCTGGGAGTGCCCAGCAGGGCGGGGATTATCTTTGCATGGTTTCTGAATCTGCCGGCTGGGTATTAGGTTGGAACTTACCCGGTATTTCTCCTTTTGGGGGGATGGGTTATCCTGATTCCTGGGTCCAGAGGCTTCCTAGTGTGTTGGAGAGTTGGAAGGGGTATCCTGCCCAGGCATCTTCCGTGGTCCCTGTGTAGCTGGGTGAGATTTAGAAGGGGTCGTGCCCTTTGTACAGCGTCCTGCAACTCTTGCCGCCTTGTGACTGTTGACCCCGAAATCAAAATGCATCCGCACCGGCCGCCGCCATCTTGGATCACCAAAATTTTGAGTTGTTTAGGAATCAAGAGGGCGTTCTAGATCTAAGAAGATGGTTATAATAGTGATGCAAGTTAGTATGAAAGCTAAGTCAGTTATAGAACTTTAAACTCATGGAGATGGTTAGATGGTAGAATGTTAAAGTCAGGGGCCAAATATGTATGAACTGGACATTGGGAAGGTATACTGGTCCATTTAACTCTCATAAATGTGGCATATTTGTTTCTGTTGTTTTGTATAGTATTTATTGTTATAAGAGAAGGAACCATTTGTTGGACTGAAAGGGGAAGCTGTTGGGGGGAAGACGGTGGAAGGGTGGGACAGGAAGGGGGAATAGGGAAGGGTTTGTGACTGAGATGTAACTTGAAGAAAAAAAAAATAAAGTATTTAATAAAAAAAAAAGAATTACAGGAAGACCAATAAAACAGGTGAAGGAAATTAATAAAAATGGTACAAGACCTGAAAATGCAAATATAAGCAATAATGAAAACACAATCTGAGGGAATCCTGGAGATAGAAAAGTTAGGGAAGAGAAGAGGAACTACAGACACAAGCATCACCAACAGATTGCAAGAGATGGAAGAGAGAATTTCAGGCCTAGAGGATACAACTGAAGAAATAGATACATAGGTCAAAGAAAACATAAATCTAAAAAGTTCCAGACACAAAACATTCAAGAAATCTGGGATACCATGAAAAGACCAAACTTAAGAATGATAGTAGTAATGAAGGAGAAGACTCCCAGCTCCAAGGCCAAGAAAATATTTTCAACGAAATCATAGAAGAAAATTTCACCAACATAAAGAAAGAGGTGCCTATAAACATACAAGAAGCTTACAGAACACCACAGAGATTGGACCAAAAAAAGAAATCCTTCTGCCACATAATAATCAAAACACTGGACATGCAGAACAAAGAAAGAATATCAAAAGCTACAAGGGAAAAAGGTCAAGTAACATATAAAGGCAGACCTATCAGATTTACACCCAACTTCTCAACAGTCAGAAGGTCCTGTGCAGACAGATATCTTGTAGACCCTATGAGACCACAGATGCCCGCCTAAACTACTATATCCAGCAAAAATTTTAATCACCCCAGTGTATGAGGAGGCTCTTAACCCTCATATGACTGCTGAACTGGGGCGGGAGAATGTTATGTAAGGACACTCCACTCCAGAGGAGTGGGATGGAAGGGTTAGGGGGTAGAAGGTGGGAGCGGGGTGGGGGAAGAGGACAATATGATGGAGAGGTAACCTGAAGCAATAAATAAATAAATTAAAAAAAGAAAAAAAAAGTCCCTAGCTCAACTATTAAGAGTGTGCCTTTATGAAAGTTAAATTGTTCCTTAAGATTTTCCACATCAGAGCCACTAACCAAAACATCTTAACCTAACTTCACTAACAATCTATTTTTCCAAATTATTTGTAAATTACCTTTGTAAATGTAGTCATCCTGGCTAACGATCTAGGTCTCTAAGTTCTTTGCAAGAGTGGTGGTGGAGTCAATATTTTGCTCCAGCAGCAGTGCCCGGAAAAGATCAACCGCTATTATTTGTAAGCACCAGTGATGCTGTCTAGTGAAGGGCTGGAAACGCCCTGAGAGTTTTCATACAAGTCATAGATGGTAAAAGATGTGATGTGAGGGCAGCAGCAGAGCAGAGCCCACAACAGCATGAAGTGCTCAGGATATGTAGTCCTTAGTTCCATGCTTTCTCTGAGGCACACCCATCATGGTTGTGCTAACTGATGGGCAGCATCCCATCCGTCCTAACACTGTTCTGCTGTTCCTCTCACACAGCCCCTCACAGCTACCTTTCCAATATAAGGAGCATATAATTGGCAGAAGTTCAGCCATTAGTTATTATTTCAACTTCCTTTTTATTATCCCTAATTCATCTTCTACTGTTCTTTATTTACTCAGCAGAGCCTAGCCTTTTCATCAATTCCACACCTGAAAGAAACAAAAGAAAAAGCTAAAGTTCAATCCACATTCCTCGATTTCATTCTAAATTCTCTCATTCATTTTACATTAGTATAGTGTAATGCAAGTGAATGAGTCTGTGGTTATCTCTGTACAAGTATGTTACAAAGGAACTTTACTTAGGAAGAAATAAATCCTTAAAGAAATATTTGAAGCCTCTCTTGGTAACTTTTTTTTTTCTTCTGAAATGTGTTGGTGATGTGAACTGCCTATTGTTCTTCTGTATAAAATGGGTGTTTTTCTTCTGGCCCCAAGCTACCCAAATAAAGACTATGAAACTCAAAATATATCTACAAATACCTATGCCATATAGCTAAGCTTGTTCCATGACTAGCTCATAACCTAATAATCACATTTATTTTAATCTTTGTACTGTCACATGGCTGGTTACCTCTGCTCAAGTTCCATACGTCTGTCGTCCTCACATGTTCCTGGGCCAATATCCCACAAGCCTGGACCTATCCCAGAATACTTTCTGCCTACTGGATGTCCCATCTTCTATTCTACCCTTTCCTGTAGGCCATAGGTTTTTTAATTGACAGGTGATGCATCCATACAACACATAGATATTCTGTCTATATTTCCCCTTTTTATTTCAATTAAAGGCTTTTTTTCTATTTAAAAAAATTTAATCACTATAGAAGAGAAACCAAGATATTCCACAACAATACCAAATTTTAACAATACCTATCTACTCATGCAATTTGCAGCCAAATGGATGGAACTAGAGAAGCTCATCCTGAGTGAGCTAACCCAGACTCAGAAGGATGCACAAGGCATCTATTCACTTATAATCAGATTTTAGCTATATAGTACAGGATAACTATACTACAACCAAGGCGCCAAAGGGAACATGAACATAGACTTTGTTTCCTGTCAATGAGATACTTTCCCCTAGTGGTGCTGCCTTGTAGGGCCCCAGTGTATGAGGAGGCTCTTGGCCCTCATATGACTGCTGAATTGAGGTGGGGGGCTGTTATGTAGGGACACTCCACTCCAGAGGACTGGGATGGAAGGGATAGTGGGTAGAGGGTGTAAGGGTGGGACTGGGAGGTGTGGAAAGCAGACACTGTGATGGAGGTGTAACCTGAAGTAATAAATAAATATTTAAAAAAAAAAAGAAAAGAAAAAGGAGTTACTAAAAGAAAAAAAAAAAACAATACCTATCTACAAACTCAGCCCTACAGAAGGTACTAGAAAGAATGCTCCAACCCTAGGAGGTTAGCTACACCCAGGAAAGCACAGGAAATGAATAACCCCCAAACCAAATAAAGGCAAACACACACACATACATTCTGCCACAACCAACATCAAAATAACAGGAAGTAACCATCATTGGTTTTTAATAACTATCAATATCAATGGACTCAATTCCCCAATAAAAAGACACAGGCTAACAGAATGGATTCAAAAAACAGGGTCTATCATTCTTTTGCATACAAGAAACACACCTCAGCAACAAAGATGGACATTATCTCAAGGAAAGGGCTGGAAAAATGTTTTTCAAGCAAATGCTTCCAAGAAGCAAGAAAAAATACCCATTCTTGTAGCCAATAAAATTGATTTTCAACTAAAATTGATCAAGAGATGGGAAGGACACTTCATACTTATTAAAGGAAAAATACACCAAGATGACATCTCAATTCTGAACATTTATGCCCCAAATGCAAGGGCACTCACATTTGTAAAAGAAACATTACTAAAGCTAAAATCACACATCGATCTTGACACATTAGTAGTGGGAGACATCAACACCTCACTCTCACCAGTAGACAGATCATCAAGACATAAACTAAACAGGGAAATAATGAAACTAAGAGATGTCATGAAACAAATGGACCTAAGAGATATCTACAGAACATTTCATCCGACCACAAAAGAATATACCTTCTTCTCAGTACATCATGGAATTTTTTCCAAAACTGACCATATACTGGCTCACAAAGCAAACCTCAACAGATACAAGAAAGTTGAAATAACACTTTGTATCTTATCAGATCACCATGAATGAAAGCTGGACTTCAACAACAACAGAAATATCAGAAAACATACAAACTCATGTAAGCTTAATATCTCTGTACTGAATGACCACTGGGTCAGGGAAGAAATAAAGAAAAAAAAATTAAAAACTTTCCAGAATTTAATGAAAATGAAGGCACAACATACCCAAATTTATGAGACACAACAAAAACAGTGCTGAGAGTAAAGTTTATAACACTAAATGCCTTCATAAAGAAATTGGAGAGATTTTATACTAATGACTTAAAATTACATTTGAAAGCTTCTAGACAAAAAGAAATAAACAAGAGGACCATGGGAGCAGACAACAGGAAATAATCAAACTTGGGTCTGAAATCAATATATTAGAAACAAAGAGAATAATAGAGAGAATGAAACCAAGAGCTGGTTCTTTGAAAAATCAACAAGATAGATTAAACCCTTAGTCAAATTAACTAAAAGGTAGAGAGACAGTATCCAAATGAACAAAATCAGAAATGAAAAGGGGGGGCATAACAAACAGAAACTGAGGAAATCCAAAGAATCATAGGATCTTACTTCAAAAGCCTAAACTCTACAAAATTGGAAAATCTAAATGAAATGGATGATTTTATTAGTAGTTTCCACCTACCACAGTTAAATAATGGGCAGATAAAGAAATTAAATAGTCCCATAACCTCCAAGGAAATAGAAGCAGTTATCAAAATCCACTCCCCCCCCCCAAAATCCCTTGGCCAGATGGTTTCAGCACAGAATTCTACCATTCAAAGAAGAGCTAATACAAATATTCCTCAAATTATTTGACAAAATAGAAACAGAAGGAACTTTGCCAAGCTCATTTTATGAAGCGTCAATCACCTTGATAGTTAAACCACAAAAAGACTCAACTAAGAAAGAGAATTCCAGACCAATCTCCTTCATGAACATTGATGCAAAAATACTCAATAAAATACTGGCAAACCTAATTCAAAACACATCAAAAATATCATCCACCATGATCACGTAGGATTCATACCAGGAATGTAGGGATAGTTTAACATACAAAAATCCATAAGTGTAATCACCACATAAACAAGCTGAAAGAAAAAAAACCACATAATCATCTAATTAGATGCTGAAAAATCCTTTGAACAAATTCAACACTCATTCATGATAAAAAGTCTTGGAGAGATCAGGTATAAAAGGTCCGTCCTTAAACAAAATAAAATCAATATACACCAAACCAATAGCCAACGCCAAATTAAATGGAGGGAAAGCAATTCCACTAAAATCAGGGACAAGACAAGGCTGTCCACTCTCCCCATATCTCTTCCATATAGTACTTGAGGTTCTAGCCAGAGCACTAAGACAACTAACAAAGATCAAAGGGATATAAATTGGAAATGAAGAAGTCTAATCCTTATTTGCAGATGATGCACAACAAAGTGATCCCTAAAACTCTACTACAGAACTCCTACAACTGATAAACAGCTTCAGCAAAGTGACAGGATACAAAATTAACTAAAAAAAAATAATCAGTTGTCCTTATTTATACAAATGATATACTGGTTGAGAATGAAATTAGGGAAACAACTCCCTTCACAATAGCTACAAACAATGTAAAATAATTTCATGTAACACTAACCAAGCAAGTGAAAGATCTGCTTGACAAAAACTTCAAGTCTCTGAAGAAAGAAATTGAGGAAAATGTCAGAAGATGGAAAGATCTCCCATGCTCATGGATTGGTAGGATTAACATAGTAAAAATGGCACTCTTATTACCAAAAGCAATCTACAGATTCAATGCAATTCCCATCAAAATCCTGACTCAATTCTTTATACACCTTGTTGAAAGAACAATTCTCAACTTCATATGGAAAAATTAAAAACACAGGATAGCAAAAATAGTGCTGTACAATAAAAGAACCTCTGGAGGTATCACCATCCTTGACTTTAAGCTGTACTACAAAGCAATAGTAATAAAAACCACATGGTATTTGCATAAAAACAGACCAATGCAATCAAATAGAAGACCCCCAAAAAAACCTCCAAACACCTAAGGACACTTGATATTTCACAAAGATGCCAAAATCATACAATGGAAAAATGACAGTATTTTCAACAAATGGTGCTCATCTAACTGGATGTCTACATGTAGAAGAATGCAAATAGATCCCATATTTATCACTTTGTACAAAAGTCAAGATCAAAGCCCTCAATATAAAACTGGATACACTAAATCTAAAAGTGGGGGAAAGACTTGAACTCATTGGCACATGAGACAGCTTCTTAAACAGCTCAAGCACTAAGATCAACAATTAATAAGTGTGATCTCATAAAACTAAAAATTATCTGTAATACCAAGAACACTATCAAGAGAACAAAACAGCATCCCACAGATTGGGAAAATATCACTAACCCCACTTCTGACAGAAGGCTAATATCCAAAATATATAAAGAACTCATGAAACACCAACAAACCAAATAAAGCAATTAAAAGATGGAGTGCAGAGCTAAACCAAGAAGTCACTACAGAGGAAACTCTAATGGATGAGAAGCACTTAAGTAATTGCCCAACATTCTTGGTCATAAGGGAAATGCAAATAAATCAAAACAACTCTGGGATTCCATTTTACAACCATGAGAATGCCTAAGGTCAAAAACTCAAGTGACAGCACATACTGGCAGGGATGTGGAGAAAGGGGAACACTATTCCACTGCTGGTGGAACTGCAACCTTTTGCAACCACTTTGGAAGTCAATCTGACACTTTCTAAGAAAATTGGGAATAGTTTTACCTCAAGACCCAGCTATACCACTCCTGGGCATATACCAAAATATGCATCACCAAATCACAAGGATATTTCCTCAGCTATGTTCATATCAGCTTTATTTGTAATAGCCAGATTCTGGAAACAACCCAGATATCCCTCAACAGAGGAATGGATAAAGGAAGTGTGGTACATCTACACAATGGAATACTACTCTGCCATCAGAAACAAGGATATCATGAAATTTGCAGGCAAATGGATGGAGCTAGAAAAGATAATCCTGAGTGAGCTAATGCAGACCCCAAAAAGACACACATGGTATTTACTCACTCATAAGTGGATATTAACCAATTCGTCCAGGATAACTATGCTAGAGTCTACAGACCCAAAGAAACTACATAACAAGGAGAGCTCAAGTAATGATTCTGGAATCCCTCTAAGTAGCAGAGATAAAATAGACATCAAAAGTAGAAGGAGAGAGGGATCTGGACAGGAACCCAACAATACTGCCATCTGAGAAGTCTTATCCAACAGATGATGTAAATAGAGGCAAAGACTCACAGCCAAACATTAGGCAAAAATCAGGGAGTCTTGAGGAAAAGTTAGAGGAAGACTTTGAGGAAGTTGGAGGTATATCAAGGACACCACAAGAAGACCCACATAGGCAATTAACTCAGAAATAAGGGGGCTCATAGAGACTGAAACACCAACCAAAGAATGTGCATGGACTAGTCCTAGGCCCACTATATGTATGAAGCTGATGAGCTTCTTGGTCCTCAAGTAGATCCCCTAACAATTGGAAATAGGATCTTATTGGCTACATAGGAGCCACATGAGTTACGATTGAATGCCATCCTTTCATATGGCATGAATGGAGACTTACAAATGTCTTTCTTCTGTTCAAAGAACTGAAAATCTTCCTTAATTGATTTGTGCATCCTGCACATCCAAGGCATTTTTGTAATTACAGAACTATATGCTACTTGTAAGAAATTATATATTTTCATAACAAAGGGACCAGACACCAAAGAAGACAAGACAAGTAGCCCAGATGATCCAGCCTCACAGACTGCCTCAGTAGCTGTTTCCTCCAAAATCTGCATCCAGAACAACTTCAAATGGCTTGCCAAGATGGTCAAGCCTCACAAGACTATCCCAGCCAGGACTTCAATAAAGCCCTGAACTTTCCCATTCAAAGTGCATCTTTGGACTACAAACTACTCAGGACATTCAATTTCTGAGCACATAGAGACTGGACAACAAATGTTACTATTAAATTGCTTAACCATTTTTTCCCATTTTATTTGGGCCCCCAAACAGGTTTTCTACATCCTAATTCGCCAGGAAGCAATTTTAAGAGAGTGATGCCCCATTCCCCAAAAGTGGGGTGGATGATTTTTTGGTTATTTGATGGGTTATTGATATTATTGTTTAGGGAAATTGGTTACAAGTTGTTAAATGGTCTTTTAAAGCAATGTATAGGAGGTTAGACTCAGTGACTTCTCTCTTTTTCTTTTCTCTATCCTTCTTTCTTATATAGGGGGAAAGACTTGAAAAGAAAAAAAGGGGGGAATATGTGCATATAATATAGAAATGATAAGATATGAAGGTAGATTATTGAATTTGCTCTAAAATTTAGAACTATTGCTCTTCTCAAAATAAGGTTATCTCTTGATACATCGGTATAGAATTTTGTATATTGATACAAAAGAAAGGTTAATTTTGATTCATTGGTATAGAATTTTATACTCTGACACATATATGCATATTTCAACTCTTATATAAGGCATTGTGGCTATACTACTCATTTAAAACTACTGGTCCTTCCAATCCTTTTATGGGTTGATATTTCAATCTATTTAGGAGTGTGGGTAATACAGGTTGATGGGTGGCCAGCCAAGCTCCTGGTCATGTCAATTACTGGTCTTAATTTATCACAATATAGGCTTACTAAGTAAATGATTAAAATATACAGTTTGTTTGTTCAAACATAGATAGATTAATAAATTAATCAATAGATGTCTTCAAAACCCCCAGAGGCATACAGAAAATAGCATTTAAAGATGTATTATTATTTTAAGAATTGTTTGACTTGAGACAGTCAGCTCCTGACAGCTCCGATTTGACTTGGAAGAAGATGATGAGCATCAAAAAAAAAAAAAAAAAAAAAAATCTCCATCAGGGCCGGGCGTGGTGGCGCACGCCTTTAATCCCAGCACTTGGGAGGCAGAGGCAAGGCGGATCTCTGTGAGTTCGAGGCCAGCCTGGTCTACAAAGCAAGTCCAGGACAGCCAGGGCTGTTACACAGAGAAACCCTGTCTCGAAAAACCAAAAAAAAAAAAAAAAAAAAAAAACTCCATCAGGAGATAATTCCTACTGGGCAAAAACATCCTTGCTCTCTCAACAGACTTTATACATCTTTATCCAAAGATGGACCAGAACTTAAATGCAGGTAAGTCAATGGCCTGATTCTGCAGAGACAGAGTGGGAAAACTCTTCTTATTCCTGCTGCACAATTTAGTCTGTGAGATAAACTTGGCCAGAAGCCTGAAGATGATGCTCCAATGGTATTGAGGGATATTTGGGACAGTCTAGGCAGCAAACTGTCATTTTTATTTTTGGAAGCTACTCTCCTGTACTTCTTACTCACTTAAATAATAATTTTATCACTTCTTATGTCTTTGAGGGGGTTGAAGGCATAATAGATATAAAATTTCAATTGAACTTGGGTTGTTTAGGATTTAAGAGGATATTTTCAAGTCTAAATAAAATCTTTAGGTTTATAAATATAGGGTATGATAGAAAATATTTAGGTTCAGAACTTTAGACACACCAAGAGATATGATTTTTTTCTTCAAGATTGACTGATACTAATAGGCTAAACATTATGTATATAACTTTTATATATGGTTTTCTTGATTATTTAATATTTGTTCTTACTGTTTTTATTATATGAGTTAAGAAAATTAGCCTTTTTATTAAACAAGAGGTGGGAATTGATGGGGTGATGTTATGCATTCTAAATGTTAATTAATTGGTCCTGCTTGCTGTCTGTTACTTACATTGTCTCTGATTGGTTGAATAAATGCTGAGGCCTGAGATTGGGCAAAGACAGAGGTAGGGAGGACTAAGGTTTGTGAGCTTCTGAAGCAGAGAGGTTATTGGGTAAGAGAAGTCTCCAGTAGATAAAGTAGAAGCCTCCAAGACAAGCAACTGGAGCAGGAAGGAGGACACACGCCATGGGTTAGAGAAAAGAACATCATTCCATGTGGCCTGGATCATCAGCATGGCCTGGGGAATAACAGCCCAGTGGACATATGTATGTATGGGGTCATATTTAGAATTAAGGGATAGCTTGGATGAGCCAAGATTGCTCAATCTAGGCCAAAGCTTGTTAAAATCCATCAGGTCTCTGTGTGTTCATTTATAATGGTGGGTTAAAGATAACACCAATAACCAATTAATCATAATCTAAATACTGGTTAAATAACCTAATTAGCCATCTTTTCTACAGGATCTTTCTTGATCTTAGATACTGTTACTTCCCTCTGGAGCTCATTTTCCTAGCAGAGCTACCTTATCTTGCCTCAATAGAAGAGGAGGCACTTAGTCCTAATGCTATTTGATATGCCAGAGTCCGTTGGTACTGGGTTGGGGGAGGGAGTATGGGGAAAGTGGGTGTGATGGGGAGGAGGGGAGATGGTGATGGGAATATAAAATAAATAAAATTTTAAAAAGATGATTCTCTGTTCTTTATTTGAGCAGGTGAAAGACATCTGGACACATGTCTTTATAAGCTAGTTTGGAGTATATAACTGAAGTGTAATATAAATTTCCATCCATGTCATATGAAAAGACAGCATGTAATAATAAGTCTTCTGGACTCTGTATCCAGCAAGATTTATTGGCTAAGCATAGACGTTCATATCTCAGTTAGTCTCAGAGCTGTTCTCATGTAGAGCGAACAGCACATACTCTATTTTTTTGTTCTTTCTCTTTATTTCCTTCTTCTGGTCTGCAGCCAAGATTCTCAGGGGGTCTCCTCCAGACAAATCTGATTTCCAACAACTTGGAGAGAATACATAGCTTAGCTTTTCTTCTGTCGAAAGCAATGCAAAAATCTCCTCCCCAACATAACATACTTCCTTTCTTCCATTCTGAGGTTATGACACAATCTATGGTATGACATTGTTCTGAGGTAGCATCAATAAGTAGAATCTGGATTCTTAACTCAATATATTGCATCTTTATGGGTTACCATTCTTATTCTTGATAACTCTGTGAATTTCTCTCATCAGGAACTATCTTCTCTGATGTCACTATAGGTTCTAGACTGGAGTCCTCTGAAGGTTCTTTATTCTGATCTAAAGAATCCTCTAACCTCTCATCTATGGCCTCCAATCTAGCATCAAATTTCTTAGTCTCTTCTTTCTCCAAGTCTTCCTTATTCTGATATCTACTAAAGAGGATATATAAAACTGTAATAGTCACTGAAAAAAATAACCATTTGCATGCTGACAGGCAAAACAAAATTGTAAGGGATCCAGAGGCATTGTGTCAATGTGTTTCTCTCCATTTTTAACAAAGAAAATATTTTTCTTTTTTTATAGTTTTTTAATCTCAAAAATTTCCCCTAAAGACTTTATTATATTCAATCTAAATATTTCTTCCTGTGATTTTTTTTTAAATACCCAGTTCCTTTTCTCTTTTATTATACTCAAACTTAATACCTTATCAGTTCAGAAGTTTGGAGCTTTTCAGTCCCACGAGCTCCAGAAAAATGTTTCTTCTGAAAGTCTGTGCATTTGGAGGCTTCCGAGGCCAGCCTGTGTCTATCACGGCTAACTCTACCCCCTTAGCTCAGTTTAGCAGGCTGCCTTTGCTGGTTTGGGTTGCCAACAGTTGCTTGCCCTCTAACTTTCCCTGGCTCCCGGCTGCAGTGTGTTTCTCCCATGTGGACCTGAACTGGCTTGCAACCTTCCCACAAGACACCTAGCTCTCTCTTAACGGGATTTGTCCTTCCACCTGTCTAGGAAATTGAATTGTGTCCAGTTCCAGTTTCTCATTCTACTAACTGCTTACAGGCCTCTTCTCAAGAGCTAGGCCTGCCCCCATAGCAGTTCTTAATGGGGCCATGCTTTGTTTTCTGGTCCTGCTCCCTTGCCTGGAACTTTTGGCTAATATCTGAATCTAGTGTCCTAATCTTGGATTATGTACCTGATGGTGGATACCACCTGTTGTGTGGTGGTTTTCTACCCACACCCCCGTTCCCAAAAATAATAACTCTGAAATCTAGTGTCTAAGCTTGGATTCTATGCCTATCATGGCAGTGGACATAGGAGCTGATGCAGAAGCCATGGAGGGGTGCTGATTACTGGCTTTCTCCACATGACTTGATCAGCCTGTGCTCTTGTAGAACCCAGGATCATCTGCCCAGTCAGACTGCCACCCACAGTGGACTGGGTCCTTGCCCATTAATCACTAGTTAGAAAATACCCTACAGGCTGTCTATAGATATTATGGAAGTATTTTCTCCATTGAGACTCCCTCCTCTCCAGTTACTCTAACTTCTGTCAAGTTGACATAAATCTAGCCAGCACACACAGCAAAGATACAAGTAACTAAACAGTATTCAAATTTCTTGAATGTTGCCATATCAAAATAGAAATGTATGTTACAATACAAATAAAAATCAATAAAGATTTAATGTCATCATCTGAAGTAACATGGTCTGTTTTTTTTTATCATGCAGAATAAGAGATACAGTGCAGGGCAGAGACTATAATAATTTATGTTTTCAATTTTATTGTATGAGTAGAGTGTCAGGTTCTAAGGTATGAAAGCATACTGGATGATTAAGGTTATTAAGTAAATCTCGATCATGTGGGCCCATTGCTATCCAGGTTCTATTCTTTCAGTCTCGGTCATAGAACATGGATCAAAGAATAACAATGCAGGACTTTTTTCCCTTTTATTGAAAATAGATTTCTTTCTCATGTAATATATCCTGATTTTGGTATTCCATGCTCTCAATTCCTCCCCACCGCCTTTCCCATCCAGATCCATTCCCTTTCTGTCTTTCATTAGAAAAGAACAGGGTTCTAGTCAATAGTAATACAATACAATACAATAAAACAAAAAACATCACATAGAAGTTGGGCAAGGCAAGCCAACAGCTAGAAAAGAGCCCAAGAGAAGGCACAAGAATCAAAGATCCACTTGTCTGCACATTCAATAATCCCACAAAAACACTAAACTGGAAGCCATAATATATATACTGAGGACATGGTGCAGAACTGTTGTAGACCCTGTGTGTGCTGTCTTAGTCACTGTGAATTCATATGAGCTTCACAACTATTGATTTGGAGGGCTGTAAAAAAAATGGCTAACTAAACTATTTAACCACTATTTAAATTATTGTTAATTGATTTGGAACCATTAATCTTTAAGCAGCCATTATAAATGAGCACACAGAAACCACATGGATTTTAACAAGCCTAGGCCTAAATTGTGCAACCCTAGCCCATCTAAGCTAGCTCTTAATTCTATTACCCAAATATGACCCAATCTCTACATACATCCCCTTGGACTATCATTTTCCATGCCATGCTAATGTTCCTGGCCATGTGGGAATGAGGTTCTTTTTTTCTAACCCATGGTGTGATTCCTCTTTCCTGCTGCTCCTGGCTGGAATGCCTTCTTCTTCTTCCTGCTGCTGGCTGGAATGCCTTCTTCTTCCTGCTGCTGGCTGGAATGCATGAATCCTCTGTCTAAAGCACAGGCTTCCTGTTCTAATCTCATCTCAGGAAGTCCCACCTTTCTCTGTCTTTGCCCAATCTCAGGCCTCAGCATTTTATTTAACCAATCAGAGACAATGTAAGTAATAGACAGCAAGCAGGACCAATTAATTAACATTTAGAATGCTTAACACTACCCCAACAGTGGGCCTTGTTTTCTTGGTGTCCTCCATCCCTTCTGGTTCTTACAGTCTTTCCACTACCCTTCCATAAGGGTCCCTGAGTGCTGAGGAAAGGGATTTGATGGAGATATCCCATTTAGGGATGAGTGTTCCAAGGTCTCTCACTCTCCGCATAATGCATAATGTCTGGATATGGGTCTTTGTATTTTATTTGTTCCCATCTGTTTCAGGAAGAATTTCTCTGAAGATAGCTGATCTATGGATATAAAAAATGTCATAGGGAGTCATTTTATTACTACTTATTTTTTTTAAAGACAAGTACTATTTAGTTTTACCCCAGTTCTCTGGGCTATCTAGTCTCTAGTTCTTGGTGACTCTGATATGGGTTCCATCTTGCGGAATGTGGCTTAAGTCAAATCTGATGCTGGTGGTCACTCCCACAAGCTTTTTGCTATCATTTTCCTAGTATAGCTTATAGGTGAGTCAGCATTGTAGAACAAAGGGTTTGCACCCTTCTTGGTGTTTATGTTTCTCTTTTGATACTATGCAGAGTACCTTCCTGTACAAAGTTGCTAGAACTTAGGGGTGAAGGCCCTATATATGCACCAGCTTGAATTTTTGATCTTCAGTGGGTCATGTAGGTGCTGTCTTCAGCAGTAGGGCCTTGCCATCAGTTTTTGGAGAGCCACCCATAGCCTGGGCAACAGCCTAGGTTGTTTGGAGATTCCCAAGGGACCCCTTTGGCCAACAACTCAACTATATATAACCCAACCCTGGAATTAGAATATTCATTTGGTGACAAGAGATGGCTAGTTGGGACTCTTCCCCCCACCCCATTATTTGGCAATTTTATTTAGGTCACCTTCATATATGTATATATTTTAGAAAGCTTCTACTATATTAAGTTTCCATACCACCCCTAAAATGGTCCATAATTTTAGTTGTCTCCCCTATATTCCCTCCGTTATTCTCCCTCTCTCCTCCCAACTTGATAATCCTGTTCCAGTCCCATATCCATCCATCCATAACTATCTATTCTATTTCCCCTTTTTATGGAGATCATCTTTCCCCTCTAAACCCTTTCTCTATACCTACCTTATGTGGTTCTATGGATTGTAACTTGGCTATCACTAACTTAAAGGTTAATATCCACAAATAAGTGAATACATACCATATTTGAATTTCTGGGTCTGACATAACCTTATTCAGATTTTTTTTCTAAATCAATTCATTTACAGTGCAAGCTTATTTTTTTTTTAAAGTACTGAACCATGTACTGTTTCTGAAGAATATTTAGATGGGATTACTCTTTCTCAACCAAGGGCCAAAGTTGTGGCTTCTCTCTTTGTCTCTGTCTTTGGGTAACACTCCAGAGAAGACACACCATCATGTGCATCTGGTAACTACCCAGATGTCTACCAAGAATTTGTTATTTTGCTCAGTTTCTGCTTTGACAGGATCTTCACCTGTGGTAGCAGGACAGACTACACACAGCTGAGAAATCTGCATGAGTGAGAAGGAAAGAGGAGGAGAACAGGATCTGCAGGAATGGAAGAGCAGGCCTGAGTGGAGGTGGCCGGAGGGAACTTTGAAAGGGGGAATGACAAGCCAGGGATTGGTGGCACAGGCCTTTGGTTCCAGCATCAGCACCCAGGAGGCAGAGCCAGGTGGATCTCTGTGAGGTCAGGGTTAACCTGGTCTACCGAGTAAGCTCCAGGACAACTGGGCTACACAGAGAAACCCTGACTCAAGAAGAAAGAAAGAAAGAAAGAAAGAAAGAAAGAAAGAAAGAAAGAAAGAAAGAAAGAAAGGAAGGAAGGAAGGAAGAAAGGAAGAAAGAAGGGAGGGAGGGAAGGATGAAGGGAGGGAAGAAAGAAGGAAAAAGAAAAGAGAGATAGATACAAAAGAAAGAGCAATGACTAACTATATACAGCTTCAACTACCCTGAACATGCTCAACCCTGGGAAAATGCTGTTAAACACAGCCCATTTCACTATCTGTGACTTGCCTTTTGTGTCTTTTTTCTCCTGTTTTGTTCTCTATGATGGACAGGCATGTTTTGGAAATATTCCTAATATTGTAACAGGAAATCGAGCAGTCCTTGTTAAGTTAACTAAACAAGGACTAGGTAAGAACTAACATGAAGGTCGTTACAGGGATGATTGCTGTAATTGTAAGCTCAATAACAGTTATTAAGACTGATTATTGTAGCAAGAAGCTAAGAGTTAATGTTGATCAATTAGAAAGGGACCGTAATAAAGACCTGTAGCTAAATGGGTGGAAAAGATTGAAGGGCATGTGCTGTGCTGTGTGCGCTTGCGTGTGTAGACTGGTAAACACTCTGCCAACACTGTTTTCATTATTGAGAGTGAGTCTGAGCTTAAAAAGATGAACAATAAGGACACATCACAGAACATGGATAGCTTGGGACTGTGCCTCGTATAGGACGAGAGCTTCATAATGTTCCCTGTGCAGAGAATTGCCCACATAAAGGGTGATGTCTCAGTCATTTCCATAGTGTCAAGATGTCTGTACCACTGGAAGAGAGCTCCAAAATCCTTCTGTGCTTCACGCACCCTGAGCACAAGTGTTGCACACACTCCTAGAATCCTTCAGGAATGAAACATTTTTAGGACCAGAGAGGTAGCACTTTCTGCACAAATATGAGAACCTGAATTCATCCAAATGATGACCAGCATCAAACGAAAAGCCTAGCTTTGCCATATGTTCACGTAACCCTAGGAGCTGGAGAAGGACACAGGGCATCATTAGGCTTGCAGACTGCCAACCCAGCTCCAGGTTTACTGAGAAACCTTGTCTCAAGGGGGTAAGGCAGAGTTTATTAGCGCAAAGGCACTGAATGTACCCTTCCTCTGGCTTACAGGAGCACACAACTGTAGACAGCTACACACACACACACACACACACACACACACACACACACACACCTGTGCTCACTCCTGTCTTTTCTGTGTTAATGAAGTGAAAGAATAATATATGAGTTTTCATCAAGCAGTGGAAACCTACATCTAATTGAAATCTTAAGATCTCCCTGTCATTATTCAGCTATGTGCACTTTTCTGTATTGACTATAAGAGATTTTCTTGTCTGTGTGCTCACTAGCAGCAGTGGCTAGACTAATTAACTAGTCTAGTTGATAGCTTTAAAAAGATAATTTCATACTTACTTGTAAATGCATTATATGTGCAGAAAATTTGGCACAAAATTCTCCGATTTTTGTTTCAAAAGTCAGTAAAAGAAGGCCTCACGTCACAACAACTCGAAGCTGCTATCTATTTCTGCCAGAGGAGAGCTGACCACTGAGTAAACTATGGCACCTGGGATCCACCTGAATTTATTTAATCTCTCTCCACCCCCTCCCTCTTACCTCTTGTCCCCAGTTAAATAAATTTCTTTGGAAATTGGAATTCTTCATCTGGTCACAATTTCTCCCCCTTAGCTTTTCTTTTTTTTTACATCCTGAAATAAAGAGTATCATCACAAGACACATTTAAAGAGACTCGTGAAAGAAACCAAGATGAATGCATTTGCAATTACAGGTTCAAATTTTACCAACTGAAATCACTTTCATCCTGACCCCTGCTTTGGCTTGAGCGCTGAATCATATAGTTTCTTCTGAATGACTCCATTAAAATAATATGCAGGGTACATCCTTATCATATTGTCCTCTTTTCCTGCTTCCCATCCCCACCCTCCCATGCTCTACCCCCTGACCCTTCCGTCTTGTTCCTCTGGGGTAGAGTGTCCCTGCCTAACAGTCTCTCACCACAGATCAGGAGTCATATGAGGACCAAGAGACTCTTCATTCTCCGGGGGCCTACGAGGCAGTACTGCCAGTGAAAGGTGTCTCCTTGCTACTGGGGGAATACTAAAAAAAAGCCAAACAAACACACAAACCCACAAAAACAAAGAATATCAACAAAAAAAAGAGAGGAAAAAGAGAAGGGAAAAGGAAAAAGAAAAAAGAAAAAAAGAAGGAAAAAGAAAAAGATAAAAAAAAATTTATGTCCATGTTCCTTTTGGTGTGTTGGTTGTAGTACAGATATCCTGTACAATATAGTTAAAATCCTACTATAAGTGAATAGATGCCATGTGCATCCTTCTGAGACTGGGTTAGCTCACTCAGGATGAGCTCCCCTAGATCCATCCATTTGGTTGCAAATTGCATGATTTCATTGTTTCTT
>CAJQZJ010033539.1:3834639-3846504 GCA_907164525.1 Lophiomys imhausi | reverse complement strand
CCCCCTATTCTACTCCAAGTAGAAGATAAGCATCGAAGAACCTCCACTGTAAGATGGTTGAATTAGTGGCAAGCCTATCTCTTGGCATGAAAAAACCCCTTGCACCAACTGCAGACAGACTGCTGTCCAAAAACTTGGTAGCAGGGAAGTCGACAGCCTAACTCTGCCAAGACAGGGTAGGTAAGTCCTTCATAACCCTGGCTCTACAACAAATGTCTGTCAGAGAAACAGGACCCAAAGGCTGAAGACTGATGCAGGAATGTATGGAGAGAAAATGGGAACTGTCCAGGCAGTCATTGGTATGTCCTTTCTTAGTTTTGGAAGCTGCAGGCCCTGCACTTCCTATATAAGCAGATATATTTATCCCTCTCAGGTCTCTGAGGTAGTTGAAGAATAGACAGCTAGAGTCTCATAGTTAAATTTTGAGTTGTTTGGAATCAAGAGGGTGTTATAGATCTAAGAAGATACTCTTAAAAGTGTGTTGCAAGTTAGTATGAATGTTGAGTCAGATATAGACCTTTAAACTCATGGAGATGGTTAGATAGTAGAATGTTAAAGTCAGGGGCCAAATATGTATAAACTGGACATTGGGAAGATATACTGGGCCATTTAACTCTCATAAATGTGGCATACTTATATCTGTTGTTTTGTATAGTACTTACTGTTATAAGAGAAGGAACCATCTATTGCACTGAAAGGGGAAACTTCTGGGGGGAAGAGGGTGGAAGGGCGGGATAGGAAGGGGGAATAGGGAGGGGTTTGTGACTGAGATGTAACTTGAAGAAAAAAAATAAAGTATTTAAAAAAAATAATATTCAGGGATTTCAAAGAACCATAGAAGCACAGATGTAATGCCTTTCCTCGAGTGTGGCAGGATTTATATTTTTTTCCACTTGGGGGGCAAAGGCAGCAGTTGCAGGGTGTCATTTCCAGGGCTACAGTACAAGGTAGTCAAGACTCTGCTTTCGAAGCCTCACTCAAAGGTCTCCCCTGGCCCCTGGCCCACGAGTAAAACAGATGGCTGTGCTGAGGCCACAGGGCAGGGACTGAAGATGACTTCCTGGAGATATAGCAACTTCTAGATAATGCTGTTAGTAACCTGAGTGAGGGCAGAGCACATTCCTTCTCATATGCTTTGAGGTGAGTTTGATTGATTGATTATTTGCCTTTTTCTGTGCTGTGGGCGAAAACCTCAGCCTACCTTACAAGATTAGGCAAGCATTCTGCCCCTAAGTTTACCCCCCACCCCCAGCCCCCACATAAATAAGAACTGTCTTTATTCACAAAATGTGGCATACAAGATTACTGTTCAAAAATAAGCTATAAAAGTTTAACAAGCAATTGGAAACAATTTTGAAGCAATTTAAAAGCTAATACCACTAGCTAGCATAACACATATAAAATACTGAACAAACTAACACATACTCTAAGACATATATAAAATGGTATCATTAAAATAAACTAATTAATTTAATGAAATATCTCTTAGCAAATGTGACTGTTTTCTTTCAGGACTGTGTTTTTCAGAATTATGATTCCTTGGAATTAATTTTTTAGGGATTTTAGACTTTTAGAATTTTGGCTTTACAAGGTTTCCACATTCAGGATTGTGGTGGTCAGGATGGTATCGGTTGGGATAACGTCCATAGCCAGTAGTGAGCAGGGCCATACCTCTTTTAGAGGCTACAGGAATGCCTTAGCCGGTGTTCTATTGCTGTAAAGAGACACCACAACCACAGCAACAAAGGAAAGCATTCAATCGGGGGCTAGCTTACAGTTTCCAGGACTTAGTCCGTTATCACCATGGCGAGGAACATGGTGGTATGCAGGCAGACATGATGCTCAAGAAGTAGCTGCGAGCTCTACATCTGGAACCACAGGCAGCAGGAAAAGTAAGACATTGGGTCTGGCTTGGGCTTTTAAAACCACAAAGCCCATCCCCCAATGACACACTTCCTCCAACAAAGCCACAGCACATAATCCCTGATACTAAGCATTCAAATGTAAGAGTCTATGGGGGCCATTTTTGTTCAAACCAATACAAAGAGAACATCTGGCTGCCTCTTCCAGCTTTTGGTAGCTCCTGGCCACCAGATCACAGCAAGGCTCCACCTCTTTTCTGACTTTATTTCCTTTGTCTCTCTGTGCTTTGAAAACTCCCCTTTCTTGTTTGCTTACCCTATTCACTGTATGTAAGACTTGTTCCACACAAGGCACTCCCTTGTGGATCCTGACTTCTGTGTCCATAATGCCTTATCTCTAGATGATATTTCATTTACATGTACAGGGACTCATGACTCAGGCATCTCTTTTATGGAGAGCAGGGCACATGTTATTACACCTATGATCCCAAATTGGAAACAACTCAATATGCAGCAATGGGAGAGGGGTGTGGAAAAACAAAGTATAGTATATCCTTATAATGGAGTACATTTACTAATAAAAGGGAATAAGCCATTGACTCACTCACACTCTGGATAATTTTCAAGATAATTATGTAGAGTGAGGTACATTGTTCAGTTTAATTAATATTCAGAAATGGCAGAGTAACACATAGTGACAAAAATCTGTCTGCTCCTCCTTAGGGGATTGTGATTATGGTGACAGTTCATTACAGATGTAGTTGTTAGCATCTTGCTCTGGTGAAGCTACCTCTTCGGCAGAGTCTTCTTTCCTTACTCTGCCTGCTTCTACTTGACATCTTAATCCAAGGAGTCTTCTGCCTTGTAAGGTTTAATGGATCTCTTCCTGGCCTGAGTGTTGGTAAGAAGAGGTCATGCTCTCGAGGTCCTCCTATTGCCACCATGTTAGATTCTTCTGTGTTGCTATGTCCAAAATACCTGACAGAAACAACCTACTTGAAGAAAGGTCTATTTTGATCAGTTTTAGGGTTTCAGGCATAGCGGTCTATGGTGACAGGAACCGATAGCTGATAATTCATATGGCAGCAGCTCTGAAAGCAGAGTAGAATTGTAACGAAGGGAGCGATAGAACCTTCTAGGACCTCCTTCTAGAGAGCTACTTCTTCCAGTCAAACACTACCTCCTTAAGGCTCCAAAACCTCTCCCAACAGTGTAGTCACCTTCCCATCAAGCGTTCAAAAAAGGATCTTATATTTGGATGTCTCAGATTCAAACCATAACTGGTATGTTTAGGGGCATCTTTGCCACATAATGAAAGAATATTGCTTTGAATAAAATACTGTTTATTTCCAGAAGGCAGCAAGGAACAAGGAAAAGGAAATGGGAGACAAACTCTGATGATCTCTTTTCAAAACTCCAGACTCCACTGTTCCTACACCAGCCATAACATGGTACTTTCCAAATACGTGACCCCTTAAGCTTCTTCTTGGTCATAAAATAGCCTGAGCTGGGTTTCTACACTACCACCGAAGGGAAGACTTAATGCCCAAACTAAATCTGTATCCATCCCCAACTGAAGCCCTTAATGCTGCCTTATTGTTTTAGCAAGTTATGATCAGCTGGGGAAATGTCACCTCTGAAGGTAATACATGATAATTAAGCACAAAGCAGACACATGGGGATGATGCAAGTGTTTGTTTATAATATAGGAAAACACAAACATCAAACAATTCAAAAATAATTCAGAAGCCTTCCTGAGTAATGACATTGCATTGTCCTTTGGAGATGACAAACACAGCAGATTTATCAGGAATGGGACCTGTCAGATTGACCTAGCTTCCATTTCTAAATAGCATGCCTGCCAGAGAGATTAATGAAGAGTTCTCATCATAACAGAACATTAAGTTCCAGACAGCCAGACTCCTCGCCTGACCTTGGTGGAGTTGTGTCTTCCCTTGGGTCCTCAGCTTCCTCATCTGTGCAGTGACACTGTTTCAACATCTGCGTCCTTCAATCCCATGACCTAATTTAAAGAAAAGGTGTGGAGAAGTGGATGAGGAGATATCTGGCTGGTGCACTGGAGGGGTGGGCTCAAGCCTCCTTCTCCTATAGGTACCTATGGAGCTGAAAAGGCATTTTCCTTAGGGTAAGGCCCTTTAACTTCTGCTCTGTGACCTTAAAGGCTCTGTAATATTTTGCTCTAGGGAATGGTTCTGGGCATTATAAGCTGTTTAGTAGCATCTCTGGTAACTGCCTACTTGATACTAGTGGGCCTACACCCCCCCCCCCCCAAATAAAACAATCCATGATATCTCCAGATGGAACCAAACATCTCTTGCTGGTAGGTTATTGACAACCCTGTTAAAGACTTCTAGGAGCCTTGTGACAGGATGGAATACTCAACTTTGGAGGCAATGATGCCAGTGATGTCGGCCTCACAAAGGATCTTGGGAACTCAAGGGAAAAGATTAGGGGCAAATAGTGTGATGTTCATTAAGGTCAATAGAAGCCAGACACTTCAAAGAAATGAGTGAATGTGGACAGCAAGTGCCATAGGATATCAGAGGACAGACTCAACAGCAGAAAGAGAGACAAAGGCAAAAAGTGATTTGTAGTCCAGGAGACATAATTTCTGATAACAATTGACTAGGACAACATTCTCCTTGGCTCCAAAATGGCTCCATCAGGATCATGGGACTGTACTGAACAGGCTGTGCTTTGCTCCCTCTTCGTGGGATGAAGAGGAGGAGGCAGGGCGTGAAGACTGAAATTATTCCAGAGGAGCTGGAGGAAGGTTCTAGGGCCTAGAGAAGCTGGTCCTGGGGTTAGATGACTGATGGAGGCAGAGGATGGTGTGTGCTTCCTGGGAGGGCTTTTGGTACCTTCTGTTTTCAGTCTCACTGTGGCAGGGATTGCTTCGGTGGGGGTGCTGCTGCGGCCACTCTGTCCTCCCCTCCCTCCTCCTTCTTGTCCTTTCAGCAGATTATTGTTGCTGTAAGTAGTGGTACTGTGTTGTGAATTAAAGTAAAATCTCTTCTTACCATTTTGGTCCTAATAGGTTGCTAGGTCTTTTTCCAGTCTAAATAGGGATCATGAGCATTGTGTCAAAATAGGGAATCATCATATTTGCACCTTGTGTTTCTTTTGATCATTCTGTTTTTCAAAAGTACTGGCTTCTGTTTTTTTTTCTCTTTTCCTTTTTCTTTTTGAATGTCCTTGGCAGTTTAGTTAAAGATTACAGGGAATGTTAAGTAAGAACTATGTCTGAGGTGAAATAAATGGCAAAGATCACAAAAGAAACAAAGAAAATAATTGTTTTTGAACACTTAAAATTTTTTTTTTTAAATGAATCCTTATCTCTGTAAAGAGAGCCAGGAAATGGTGGGAAAGATAAACAATAGGCAAATGAAAGAGCCGGTCAGGCTGTGGGAAGTCAAGAATCTCAGGCTTGTTCCTGTCTGAAAGACACACAGTGGGTTGGTCAAGAGAGAGTAGAAAGGCCCCATGGTATCTGTGTCCTTTGACATACAGTAGTAGATTTGTTTTTCACCTTAAACCGAGACTTAAGGAGAAAAGAAAAAAAAAAAACTTTTATTCTTCTTGTACTACTGAGCATGTTTTTAGCCCATGATCACTAGCTAGCAAGAGGAATAGTATATGTCCCTTTATGTTGGTAGAGAATTGATTGAGTCCAGTGTAATACTTTAGGCTGGTTATAACCTACTCTTCTGATTATATGAACAACTCAATCTCATAGAAAATCTAAGCAGTACACAAAAATAGGGAATAGTGGAAAAGTCACTTGAAGTTTTTGCAGCCAAAGAAGGACTGTGGTGACTATGCCTTTGGCTGCTTTTGTCATTTGAGTCATTTGAGAAGTCTGTCTGGCCTGGATGCTTGGACATTGCAGACTTTCTCCCTCTCTTGTCATTGTTGAGATGCTAAGACAAAGAATCTGAAATGGTTAGTCTTGACTGTCAACTTAATGAGATTGAATCAACTAAGAGATATGTCTATGGGCATTTCTAGAATAGCCCATGGGGACACTATTTCCTCACAATAAGCAGGACTTTCCAGTAGGTGACAGAGATCTGAGGGGAAAAAAACGTCAATGCTGGGCAATGCTGTTTTCTGTCTTGCCTTTGCTTCTTGCTGGTGAGTGTGTCTATTCCTGTCCTTGAGACTATACTCTAGCTCCTTTGGGTTCCAATGTGGACTAAAGATCAAAGTCCCTCTAAGTGTCTTCTAAGCCTTCAGCACTGGACAGGGACTGCAGAGGCAGCTTTGTGGACTGAGTGGATATAGGGTTCTCAGTCTTTTTATTGCACAAACAGTAGTAGCTTCTGTCGTGTGAGCCAACCTAATACATTTGTTCTATCAATTCTATTCCACTAGAGAATCCTGACTAATGCAAGATCCCTCAGGCACACCACTGTTCTCGGTGCTGCCTACTGCATGCTCGGCAGGTATTTGGAACTGGAATGGGTCATGCTTACAACTCCCTTGCCTTGGTGAGAGCTCTTGAGCCCATGGGTGTCCTCTCACTCCTGTTGGGACTTCAGACTCCGTCTGTCCAGTACATACCTCACTTTATTCCTTTGCTCTACCAAGACAGCCCAATGGGCAGCCCTACAGATGTCCATCTGAAGTACTTTCCAGGCCACTTGAAAACAGCAAGTACCCATGTTATCTATACACAAAGTGAAGGCAGCCCGAAGGTGCTGTTTCAGAAGGAGATGCAAATTCCCCATCTCACAGCACTCTCTCAAAACACGTGAACCATTCTCACTTGCCAGAGACAGTGATCTGCCCATCTCTGTTGCTGCCCTTTCACTCTCAAAAGGACTGCCATGCAGCGTAGAGAATCTGGGAATCTTTTCCCTTTCCACCTCCAATACTGCCTCATCTGCTTTTCCCAGAAACTAATAAGGGAGATGAAGTAAAAAGAAACATGAGTGAACCTACTTACTCATTGCAGGAGTGCCATACTTGTTGTAAGGTATAAGTTACCAAATGCATTCTAACCAAAGGGCTGGCCCAAGGGAAAGAGATAAAAAGGAGTGGATTGTCCTTGTAGGAGATCTAGTTCTTAAAGTTACAAAATTTCTCCTTTCTGGGAATTTTAAAATCAGAAATCTCAGATTTCATTAGTTTTCCTCATTGGCATTTTCAACATGAGAGAAAATCCTTCTTGTTCCATAGGCCCTCTGACCCTCAGATATGTTGAGCATCTCCTAGGGAGTGTCTGAAATCACTTCCATGCCTTGAACTCAGTTCAGGGCTCAGCACAGCTCGTTCTCCAGTATTTGAAGGAAAGAACTAGAAATCAATGACAGTTATTCACTGTTCTACACAGCTTAAGTTTATTGTGTTTGAAGATCAAGGAAAAAAAGGAGACACCCTCCAAGGTCATGCATGATTCTGAGAACTTCTACACACATGTCATTGCCAGACAGCCCAGTACTAAAACCTGACAGCTTTAGCGTGCTGTCCACCTAGCTGGCTGGTCCCGCTTGCTCCGAAATGACAACTATAAACAGGCCATTTGTATTCTTCTGTCACCTACATTACTCTGAAGGAACATCCCTCAGGTTCACAGAAATTAGTTATCTTGAAGGCCAAGCAGATGATGGATAGAGGTATTTCTCCCCTGCTCCACTCCTTGTGGAAAAAGCCAGGCGCATGTGTGGTGAGCCACATTCCTGATTTGCCTGATCAGAGTCGAGCACACTCAGCATAGGAGCTCACAAAGCAGACATCCCTTCTTGTAGGGAGGAAGCTGTCTCAAACAACCCCTCCTCCTGTCTGCCACTTACAGGGACAATTTTCAAAGTCTTTCCCACCTGCCCACTCCCAGCCCCCATCCTCCTTCAGAAGCCTGCCCAGACTGTGGCTCTGGTACTGTGTGGTTGTAGCCTGTTTACTTTACAGGGTTTCTCTCTCTGCCTAATCATTCCATTACCTCTTCCTGCTCTCTTCTGAAAGCCTAGTATCCAAAGTATAAATAATTCTGTTTTAGCATGTTGCCAGGGAACAAGACAAGACCTACGTGCTTTGGAGTCCCAAAATCCGCTTTATTCCTTTTTCTAATAAAAGTGGGGCATTCGTTGGGGTGTGTTCTTTGGACGTGACCTGCCTTCTTTTTTAAAGACTCCTCTGAAGCTGTCTTTGTGTAAGAATGGGAAACTTACTCAACCATGCTCTGCAGCTGACAGGGCCATGGGACAAACCTGGCCACACAGCCCTGGACTTCTGGGCCCCACTGGGTTCATAAGAGGCAGTCTCAGGAGCATACTCAGGAGCCTTTCTAGAGAGTTCTATTGTATCATGAGCATATTGTGAAAAGTCAACTGCATTCTATTCTGGTGAGTGTGTGTGTCTTAGGTGAATTTCCAGAACATATGATTTACTATATTGCATACAAACACTCTGAAGAATTTATTTGAGATCTTGTAGTATATCAGTGGCCAAGACGTCAGCAAACAAGCTTTTATTGTTTGTTCTTTCACAGCCTACAACACCAACAAGGAAGGTGCTTTTCTGTTGCCTTATATTTCTTGGAAACACATAGTCCCCATTGCTTGAATACTGTAGGCCAATCGTCTCCATCAGTGGAGATTAAGCATTGTAATAGTTTTGTTATGGCTTTAGCTTTGCTCTGGCTGCCATAGTGAAGTACCACAAACTGGATGGCTGAAACCACAGAAGTATTTGACATTGCTCTAGAAGCTGGAAGTTGGTTGGCCAGGTAGGTCCCTTCCTGCTTAGTAGATACCTCCTTTATTGCTGTATCCTTACTTGGTTTTGTTTTCATTTGCATGTGTGTCATGTGACCACTTGTCCTAATTTCTTCTGACAAGGACATCAGTGTCCTTGACTTGGGGCCCACACTAATGGCTTCTTTTATTGTAATTGCCTCTTAAAAGGCCCTATCTTTCAATTTTATTTTTCTCGAGTTTTCTTTTTTGTTTCTTTATTTTTGAGACAAAGTCTCACTGTGTAGCAGTGGGTGGCTTGAAATTTGCTATGTCACCTGACTAGCTATAAACTTACAAATTTGATCTTTGTTATCAGGATATCTCCAATCTGAACCTGACTCAAATCAAGCCATCTGAGTTTTGTTCCGTGTAGACAGTGGTTGGAATCAAGAACTGAAAGGAAAAGGCCCCACGCAGATACTTCTGAGATCATGTCAGACCTTCACACGTTATGACCTGAAGTAGCCATGCTAGTTTTGAATCTAGTAAAGCAGCCATTTGTCAGTTGGAGAGAGACAAGTTAGTCTTCTTTTTGTTGATAAGAACTCCCCAGCTCTCTTAGGAAGAAGCTTGGGTGCAGGCATTCTCCTGTGTTTTTGTCTAGATTCAGAGATGTGTCATTGATCACAGGGTGTGTTTTAAAGCTCTTGGGAGTCAGCCATTGGAATTTCTGACCTTGGTGAGGTCAGAGTCCTTTGTTCTCAGCTTTCTTATTTCCACAGGCAATTCAGAGGTTTTTCTACCACAGTTGCCATGGCTTGCTTCACTTTTGGTTTGCGGTGCTGAATGCAGACACTGCCAGTGCCCCTGACTTTTAAAATCAGGACTGGGGCTCTGGGAACTTCTTCCCATCACTGAAACAATTACTCTTGGATCTGACATATTTGCTCTCGGGGGCTCCTGAAAGTCCCTTCTAATTGATAGGTTAACTGATAATCAATTGACACAGACTTTTGTGACAAGTGAAGAAAGAGTCCTCTGGGTCAGCTTGCCTGCTGAGAAATCATGTCCCAGGGTTGGGGTGTGAGGGGGATAGGGGATTGTTCTTAAAATGGCAAAGACTCTTACAGATGAAACGTATTCTCCCTATATATTTGTTAAATACATGTGGCAGAAAGATGGTGAGCTTATTTTATTTTGAATAATGAATGAATGAAAACCTACCCACTAAAGTAAAGGTTAACAACTGAACTGTCATTTATACTTGCTGGGAGAGGGAATTAGTTTTCTCCAATAGAGTGACACTGGATACATCAAATACTCCAGGACAGGCCTCATGTTCAGGCGTAGCTGACCAACATATAATTTCACTCCAAAGGTTTTTCTTATTTTTCTGTGTGTTTGTGGACGCGTGTATGTGTGTGTGTGTGTGTGTGTGTGTGTGTGTGTGTGCGCGTGTGTGTGTGTGTGTGTGTATGTGTGTGTGTGTGTATGTGTGTGTGTGTGTATGTGTGTGTGTGTGTGTGTGTATGTGTGTGTGTGTGTGTGTGTGTGCGTGCGTGCGTGTGTGCGTGTGTGTGTGTGTGTGTGTGTGTGTGTGTGTGTGCTTGCTTGTATTTGGATAAAGTTTGACGGATATTTTAGTTTGTTTTTTTTCTTTTGGAAGTGATTTTATTTTTGCTTTCTTGGTTGTGGGGTTTGCCTTGTTGTATTCAGTTTTCATTCATTTTTTGAGAAAGAACTTAAAGTTGGGTAAGTGGGGAGAGAGGATCTGTAAAGACTTGGGGGGGAAATATGGTCAAATTATATTTAAATTTTATTTCAAAATTATATTTAGAATTGTTTTAAATAATAATAATATAATAATAATGATGATGATGAAAACTGAAAAGGAGCATCTTAGCAATAATGCTGTCAATGCACAAGCACCACTGATATTTCTGGTGATTTGTGTTTTGTACTTTTCAATATTGTGGCATTCTGTCCTTTGACTACATTTTTTCTTAACAATTTTTCCGCTTTTTCTGGGATGTTATTCTCAATAGAACTTTTACTCAATTTTATTTACACGTTATTCATTGCATACACAAAATTGTTTTTTTTTTGTTTTTTGATCATAGACCTTGCAACTTTACTGCATTTACTTATTAAATTCAACAATTTTGTGATTTAAAGAAAAATTATTTCCCATATAAAAACATCATGGTGTCTTTGGCTATAGTTTTACTTTCGTAGTTTGAAAGAATGTCTTTCTTGTATTTACCCAGCTACAGCTAGAATTTCCATTGATTTTAGGAGGAAAACTTCCCGTCCTTACTATTGAAAACGGTGTTAGTAGCTATGGCTTTTTTTTTTTTAAATATGTTGTTTGCAATGTTGAAGAACCCTCATTTTGTTTGAGTTTGTTTGTTTATTTATTTACTTATTTATTTAGGGTGCGTATGCATCTTAATGTATATGTGTGCACACATGCATACAAGAACTTATGGAGGTCAGAAGGGGATGTTGGATTCCCTGAAACCGGAGTTGCAGGTGTTTGTGAACTGCCATATTGGTTCTGGGAACACAGATGGAGTCCTCTGCAAATACAAAGACGCAGCCATTTGTCAGTTATCAACTTTTTGAATCATGTATCAAGTGCTTTAATGTATACATGGCTTGTATCTCTTCCTTCCTGCTATTGATACAGTGTATCACATTGAATGGTCTTGTGTACTCAACCACCTTTACTTTCCTGGAATAAATGTCAGATATTTCATGTCATTCCTGAAGAAGTTTTTTTTTTTTTTTTTTTTTTTTTTGGCTAGTTATGGGACTCTGAGTTGGCAGTTTTCTGTCAGAAACTGAAATACCTTATCATTACAAGCTTTAATTTTTTTTCTTAGTTTGACATGAAGCATGTAATCATTCTTTTTTCCCCTCTATTGCTTTATAACTTTCCTCTTCATTGTTTTCATTGGTCTTATTGTGATGTGCTTTGGTCTGATTATTTTTGTTTGTTTTAGTCAGGACAAGATGCCTGTTTCCCTGAATTTGTGGAATTGTGTAGCTTCTATAATACTTGTAAAGTTCCCATAATTTATTCAGCTATGCACCTAGACATTCCCTTCCTCTGGGTCTTCAACTGCAAGTATGATAAGTTACACTACCTCAAATCACAGAGGACCTTTTGCTTTGGAAAATGTTTTTGTCTTCTTTCTGTGTGTTTAACTCTGTGTGTTGTCCAGATTCTAGCATTTTCTTTCTTCCTTTCTTTCTTTCTTTCTTTCTTTCTTTCTTTCTTTCTTTCTTTCTTTCTTTCTTTC
>CAJQZJ010033539.1:3816053-3829878 GCA_907164525.1 Lophiomys imhausi | reverse complement strand
GTGTGTGTGTGTGTGTGTGTGTGTGTGTGTGTGTGTGTGTGTGTGTGATGTTTACCAAGTTATTGTGTGTATACACATTTGGCATTGAAAAAAATAATACATTTGAGAGTACAAAGTGTACAACAAATACCTATATTCCTGCTGGTGGGTAATGTTTCACCATATTTGTGTCCTTTAAGAAGAAGAAATCATAACATGTGATTAAGTACTTTTTAGTGGCCCTAGGCCTCAGTTTGTTCTTTTTCTCCTTGAAGTATCCATATGTGAGTCCTGATAAAATACATTTTTGCATATGTCTATGTCTTTATTTTATCTTCATTCTTTGTTCCTTACTGTATACTCTTCAGGGCACAGGTGTTTTCTTTCATCAAAATGAAGATGTGACCTAACTCTTCTCTGATTTCAGTCATCAATGTTCATCTGTCTTTGGTTAGTCTAACTCATTTTGTTACAACCAAAAGGTTTTTTTTTTTTCTTTCTTTCTTTTGTCTGTTTTCATTTAAAATTTTTGGTATCCTACATACATTTGCTTATTATAAATTACATTTTATTTACTTTGTTTTGAATTAAAAACAAAGACCAAAGCTTTATTATTCAGGATGTCCATATGGCTATTGGAAATTTTGAACAATTCAGTTTGTCCACATGGCTATTGGTAATTTCGGACAATTCTCAGTTTCATCATTTTGTATAATATATTTTTATTAACTCTGAGAATTTTGTACAATGTATTTTGATCGTATTCATCCGACTCTCTCTTTAACTCCTCCTAGATCCACCCTGCATATCCCCACTTCTCTTAAGTTTTAAAAAAAGTAACCCACACAGTCTAATTTGTGCACCCCTATACTCATGGGCATAGGAGTCATCGACTGGAAAATAGCCTGTTTACCAAGGGCCACATCCTTAAAGAAATCCCACTCTTCCCCTTATGGAAGCCATCAACTGTTAGCAATTCCTAGATAAGGGGTAGGGGCTCCTGCACCCCTTTCTTCTCAACCTAGAATGTTGACTAACTTGATATTTTGTGGGCATCTGGAGGCGCTGAGAGGCCATGAGTGTAATGGTCTTTTCATGTCCAAAGACACTGTTTCATTCTGGTCCTCCTCTCGCTCTGGCTCTTAGCATCTTTCCACTTGATCTTCTGTGATGCTCCTCCACCCTACATCCTTTCATATGGTATATTGGACTTCGAGAATGCCAATTATAATACTTCTCTTTTTGTGTATGTGTGATGTGTGGGAAACGTCAGAAGGGGACCAAAGGTAACTATGAAGAAAGGGTTGATCTGTCTTCATTGACCTCCAAATCTAGTAAGAGTTGTCTCCTGTCAAGATTAACAGTTTCTTTATAAACAGACATTGCAAACAAATTTAAGCTAAAACCAATATTATTCACAAAAGGAAGATGTTAGAATTTCTGTTCATTGAGTTATTAAGCATGATATTCATCGCTGTAGATAGAACACTGCTAGGGTTTGCAAGGTGCTATGTAATGTTAGCAAATAAAACATGATAAAAATGGCACCAGATATTTGTTTTTCATCTGTTTTTATGGAATATAATGATCATAAATGTGTACGTTTACAATTGCCAGCAGCATATCATGAACTTTCAACTTCAAAAATACATTTGGTAGCTTGCCTCTTCTTTCTTGTTCTTCACAAAACCCTCATTCCCTTGTAGTATGAGGAGTTAGCTTTCCTTTCTCCATCCTGATAGTGTTCACATAATTATATTTTTGGTTTTTTTTTTTGTGAAGTGAAACACGGTGGCTGGAAAAAATTGATTTTTACACTAATGCTATTTTGCATGTTTGTAACTGGGATGCTGTGTCCTTGCTTGCTCAGGTTTCAGGTAAGCTGTACGTAAACTCTTATCAGAGGGAGACTGATATTTTAAAGAATAAAGGTTTCTATAAGTAGTGTTTGTCTTCATTAAATTCATTATTTTTTTTCTTTAAATGGAGCTATGGGAAGACCCAGAAATAACTGTTGGCTCCACTCCTTTTTCTGCCATAATCTCTTTGAAAAAAAAAATTCCTTCTGGTAACTAGAAATTTCCACTTGTGTGAATATGAGACATATTTGTTTATCATGTAAGCATGAGACATGATTGCTATAGAAGAAGAAACAATAGGTTTTTTTTTCTTTTTAATCTTTTGATGATTGCGAAGATCTTGAAAATTCTTGTGAGTTAAAAATTGAATGTATTGCTGGTTGTGGCACACAGCAGTAGGATTTGCTGAAGGAGGCAGAGGGAAGAGGGCCATGAGTTTGAGGCCAGCCTGAGCTACACATTAAAACCAACGCTAGGCAGTGGTGGCACTGCTCAGCACACCTTTAATCCCAGCACTTGGCAGGCACAGGCAGGTGGATCTCTGAGTTTGAGGCCAACCTGATCTACAAAGTGAGTCCAGGACAGCCAGGGCTCTGTTACACAAAGAAACCCTGTCACCAAAAATAAATAAATAAATAAACAAACAAACAAACAAACAAACAAACAAACAAATAAATAAATAAATAAATAGACAGACAGACAGACAGATAGATAGATAGATAGATAAATAAATAAGTAAATAAATAAATAGATAAAAACAAAAAAATGCATGTATTTTTGGGTCTGGACTACCTCACACAGGATGATTTATTTTTTCTAGTTCCATCCATTTGCCAGTAAATTTTATGATGTCATTATTTTTTAATCTGCTGGGCAGCACTCCACTGTGTAAATGTACCACATTTTCTTTATCCAGTCTTTAGCTGAGGGACATCTAGGTTGTTTTCAGTTTCTGGCTGTTATGAATAAAGTTGCCATGAACATACTTGAGCAAGTGTCTCTGTGGCAGGATGTCTCATTTATTAATTGTTGATCTTAGTGCATGTGCTATTAGTGTTCTGTTCAGGAAGTTGTCTCCTGTGCCAATGAGTTTAAGGCTTTTCCTCACTTTCTCTTCTATCAGGTTCAGTGTTTCTGGTTTTATCCTGAGGTCTTTGATTCACTTGGACTTGAGTTAATCCTGAATGAAGTATCCTATACCCAGAAAGATAAACATGGTATGTAATCACTTATAAGTGTATATTAGCCATAAAATAAAGATGATAATGGTACAATCCACAGACCCAGAGAAGCTAAATAACAATGAAGCTTAAGTTGGGATGCAAATATCTCCCTGGGGAGGAGAAAAACTTGGTGAAGGTGGGAATGGGAACAGAAGGGATCAGGTGGGTGGGATGAGGAGGGAGAGAATACTGTAAGAGACAACTGAAATCTGGGGACATCTTGAGGGCAAGGTAGAAACCTAGTACAACTGAAACTCCATGGAATCTACGAGGGTGACACAAGCTAAGACTCCCAGTAATGGGTGACATGGAGCCTGAACTGGCCCTTTGTATCCTCTGTATCCAGGCAAAGCTTCAAGTGGAGGGATTGGGACATCAACCTACCCACAAAGCCTCTCTGTGGTATGGGTTTTGTTTAAAAAAACAAAAACAAAACAGTTATGAGAATTTTTTTTTTTTTTTGCTTAATCCCAGGTGTGAATCGGCTTCAGGTAAGACCACAGGTGTAAACAATTAACTGTGCCTCAAAAGCTAGCAGGATTTTGGCTTAGCAGCTGAGCAAGTTTAACTCAGAGGACTTGAGAGAGGAATTACAAAAAGGCTAGGGCCCAGAAGAGAAGGGGGCACTAAACAGGAGGAGAGAGGTGCTCCAAAGAAGAAAGAGGTTGCTGCTCTCCCTGCTGCTGGTTCTTCCTGTTGGTGTTTCCTGGTTTACTAGATATCTGGATATTGTGACTACTGAGACTGGTATTTCTCCCAAAGAACCCGATGACCCTAATCAGCAGGAAGTAGATCAAAGAGACCTATGTACCTTCCCCCTCTAACCTTCTTTCTCTCCCACCTAGTGTTGGGGGGGGGGGTTGGAAGGAAATAGAGGTGTTAAGGATAGTAAATAGAGTGAAGAGTTAAACAGAAATATTGAAAGCCACATTGTTATACCTCTCACCAACAGTGTGTCATGCCTGCAGGGTGGGCTGGGACCAGAGCCTGGCATAATCATCATCAGGGAGATCAGGGAGACTTCATTCATCAACTGATGGGAGCAGATGTAGAATTCTTCAGCCAAATATTAGGTGGAGCTTGGGGAAACCTTCAGAGGAGGGGGAGGAAGGATTGGAGGAGCTAGAGAGATCAAGGACACCACAAGAACATGCCCAACAGAATCAACTGACTGGGACTTACAGAGATCAGGGAGCCTGAATGAGTCTAACCTAGGTCCTCTGCATGTAAGTTATGGATATGTGGTTTGGTGTTCTTGTAGGACTCCTAACAGTGGGAGCAAGGGTTGTCTCTGACTCTTTTGTCTGCCTTTGGGACCATTTTCCTCCTAATTGGTTGCCTAGTCATGTAACAGAATATTTTTGTTTATAAACACTTATATTTATTAGTACTTAACAAACACCTATAAAACACTTAAATCCTATAACCTAAAATCTAAAACCTATAATCTATCTAAGAACACCCTATTACCTATCACAAACCATAACAATGGCTATTTTAACTTTCTTAAAAGGATATTAATATTCTTAGTATAGGTCCGTGCAGGATGACTTGGTTTTACGACATTCCCAATAGGCAGTCCCTTTCAAGGCTTAGTATCCACTTGGGCCTTTGCCAGTTTGGATGGCCAGTTTTGCCAGCACTAATTTCAACCACTAAATTATGGATGGTTTATGAGACCAGTCTATTTTAACCACCAAACTTGAACTCAGCTTCCTCCATCATCTGAATCTTGCCTCTACAGTCTCCTAGATCCATGTAGGTCTAACAGCCTAAAGCTTCTCTGAGCAGTTTCCCAGTGGCTTCTGAAACCTGCTTTGCTGCCAGCTTTAGTAGGCTGAATGACCGCAAAGGATCTTTCTGGGGCTAACTTGCAGTGAAAAGTTTTTCTCTCTTCGTCTCCACCTTTCAGTTTATGACCATTGCAGCCTAATGGCTTGAGTATGCCGTATCTTGCTGTGCACTTCTCCAGAGTGTCTTCTCAGTCTGTGAAGAAAGGAGGAAGAGAATGGCCGCATGGAGCTCTCTGGCTTATATATCACATTATCTTGAGATCCTTGGTGGTCTCAAGGGTCCATAAGATTTCTCTTGATGTCCAACATTCCTGTTGCTTCTCACGCAACTGACGTCATGTATGTGGCTTGCATGGTTTCTTAGCCATGCCCCTTCAACAGGGCAGTTCACAGAACTATGTTCTCAACTACACTCTGTTCATTTCATCAAACCAAAGGGATGCCAAGCTTTCCTTATGTGTTGCCAGATGCCAGCCTGAACTGCCTACTAATTCACTAAAGAAGCCTAACTTCTACCATATAGTCTACCTTTGATGTGAGAATATGTGACTGGTCTTATTGTAGCTTGTTATGATGTGTTCGGTTGGTGACCTGGGGAGCCTTGCTCTTTTCTGAGGAGAGGTGGAATGGGAGTTGATCTGAGGGAAAAGGGAGGTAGCAGGGAGATACTGGGGGAGGGAAAGGAGAGTAAACTTTAGTTGGGATGTAGTATATGAGAGAAGAATAAATGAAAAAGAAAAAAACTGACTGTAATTCTATCAGAGGTTTTCCATTTGTTTGTTTATATGTACAGGTACAAGAGGCCACCTCCCCACTGGTACCCCAGTGGTGTGTTAACATAGTACCTGTGCTGGTTGGTTTTAACTGTCAGTTAGCACAATCTAGAATGCAGGCTGGGAAGGAGTCACAATGAGAGCAAGCATTCCTGGAGGGGATTGTCTTAATTGTCAATTGATGTATCAAGACCCAGCCTATTGTGTGTATTACCATTCCACAGGTACAGGATCCTGAACAGTGAGAGAGGGAGAGAGAGACAGAGAGAGACAGGAGAGACAGAGACGCAGAGAGAATTATGAGCAAATGCAAACTAGCAAGCATGCTTCTATGAACTTGTTCTCTCCCTCTACCTGGGAGTGTATATGATGTTTTAAGTTTTTGCCTTGATTTCCTTGCAGTGATGGACTACAGTCATGAATTATATACAACCCTTCTTTCCCCAAGCTGCTTTTAGCCAGAGTATTTCATGCAGTAACAGAAATGAAACCAGAACAGTCTCCCCCCCCCCCCACCCAGTATTTCTTGTTTCTCTTTCTGTAACATTGTGTAACCCAAGGACATATGTGTCCTATCTTCTCATGACACCTGTTTCAGTATTTCTCTTTCAAACTTTTATGTGTTTAATGGGCTTTGATGAGTTGTCTTGATTTCTTGAGTTTGTCTTCCATTTAATAAATTATTTCTTTAGCTACCCTAATTAACTTGACTTGTCAACTGAGCTTTTAATTTTATGGTGTAGATAAATTTAAATTATTTCTATAAACCTGACTCATCTTTTTTTAATGAGTATATATTTTTTAATTTTTATTCATTACTTCAAGCCATATCTTCATCACAGTGCCCCCCACCCCTCCCAGTCCCATCCTTCCACCCTTCCATCCTAATCCTCCAGAGTGGGTGTCCCCACACATCAGTCCCCCACTCCAGTTCAGTAGTCACATGAGAGCCAAGAGTCTCCTCATATACTGGGGACCTACGTGGCAGCACCACTAGGGCAAAGTGTCTCATCAACAAAGTTTATGTTCCTGTTCCTTAAACCTGACTCATCTTAATTTTTGTTAATTCTGGGATCTTAAGTTTTTAGGGCATTACACTTGCTTTACATCCTTGTGTGTTTCATATATCTGTGTTATATGTTCATTACGGTGGGGCATAATTTGGAGAACCCTGTGAACTTTGGAGAGTATACATCAAGAAAATATGTACATTTCATGGCAGGAGAGATAGCTCAGTGTTATGAATGCTTGTTTCTTTTCAGAAGACCTGTGTTCAGACATCAGCACCCAAGTTGGACTGCTCACAATCACCCGTAACCCAGGGATTTGACATCCCTCCATGCACATCCACACATACAGGCAAGTACACATACATATATGTGTATACATGTATATATACACATGTGTATATATATATACAATAAAATAAATCTTTAAAAATATGCTTTTCTTTAGGTAGGCACTTGGGAACTGCTGTATGCTGATGTCTCAAATGTCCTCAGATAATATATGGTCTATATAGTACAACTTCAAACTCCAAAGTCATGTGGACATAACCTTGAACTATCTGCCTGTGCATAAGTAAATATTACACACACACACACACACACACACACACACACACACACACACACACTTATACTTTTCTTTAGACCAAGACACTATCTTAAACAGACAAGATGGATGACACATGATATTTCTGTAATTAATAATTTGGGGTGCTCCCCCCATGGAGAGCCCTGACTCCATGAGAAGGCTTCAGTTCTGATCCCTTGTTCATGAGAGCCCAAGACCTTCATTCCTGCCCCTGTGGAGATCTTAAAGCCCAGATTCCCTTGATAGGCAGGAAATGCCCCTTTGTGCCTTTCACTGCACACAGCTCCAGCGTAGACCTTTGCTTGTTGTTTCCTTTTATTTATATATTTTTTGGTCTGGGATTCGCAGTTCTTATATTTTCCAGAATTTCTGGTGTTTTGAGAGAAAGTACTTCCAGTTACTGGTGATAAACGGCGATGCCAGAAACAGATGTGTCTGCTGGGTTTTCTATGGAGATGATCTATTTTCTGCATCAAATGACATTTTTATTCCTTCCTTTAAAGAATATGTCCAATATTTTTTCATTATTAATAGCACTTTCTCCTCTAAAAATTATGTTGGCTAAGGAGTTTTTAAGAAGATTTCTTTATCCAAATAAAAATAAATTCTTGTCTAGTTTCCCCCCTTTTAAGTATTCTTGTTTAAATCACAAATGAATTTGTTAGTATTTTTTATGAATATGTAAGCCCATTTTGTTCTACATCTAGGTTATCACTGGATTTTTCTGAAGTTGAGTGGTTTTTTTTTTTTTTTTGAAACTATCAAAACCTTGCCAACAATATTTTCATTTTGGGTATGGGCCTAATAACTTGGTCATGATAAGTTTACACTGCCCAACTTTTTATGCTAAAAAAAATTCAAATGGATGTGTGTGTGTGTGTGTGTGTGTGTGTGTGTGTGTGTAAGAGATGAGTCACTGGTTAAGCTCACTTGCTCTGTATTGGTGAGGACTAATCTTTAGACCCTAGCATCTGCGGAACCCTCCAGGTGTCCTGTCCTAACCACAGCTCTGATGGGTACAGAGACAGGAGGATCGCTGAGACTTGCTGGCTTCTAGCCTAACTGAGAAAAATGTGAGCCCCAGACTCAGTAAGAGATTCTACCTCCAAGGAATGGGCAAAGAGGGATAGAGAAGGAAGCCGGAACCCTCTTGTGGCCTTTGCATGCACATACATACATACATACACCTGCATAGACATACACGCACGCACGCACACACACGAATAAATCCACATAAATCTTTCAAAAATTTAAAGTTTATAAAAACTAATAAGCAACAGTGTGGCAGACAGCCACAGACATTTCACCCAGATTTGTTAACATTTTGTCAGGATTGTGTTTGTCCTTTTGTTTCTGCTTATCTCTGACTCCTGACAGAGTATATTTTCCTAAATTCGTGAAAGTAATTCTTGGTCATGACTACATTCCTAAGTGCTTTAGTATGGATCTCTTAAGGATATCCTTCAGAGTAACTATCACACATAAATTATAATTTCAACATCTTAAGTATTTTAGACACAAATAATAAGCCGAAAATGCACAATATTCTGTTGTCCTGCTGGGCCTTACCTGGGGTATAAATAATCCCTCTGTCTGTCTGTCCATGTTGTATACCTTACTTATCTACTGCTTACTATTGGATCAAATTTTGCAATAGTGCAATAATAATAGTTGGAAATTGTAATGTACCAAATAGAAGTTCTCAAAATTATTGACTTTACCCCAAGTATATCTGTGTAGGAGAAAAATATGACCTATATAGGGTTTGATGATATTTACAATTTCAGACATCCACTGGGGGTCTTAGAATGTGAACTTTAGAGAGAGTCAGAGGCCTATTACAAGCCTGTCACAATTACAAGTCTATTATAAGTTGAATGGTGAAGAAGAGACTGGGATGAATGTGAAAGCACAGAACATCTGAAAAGCCTTGAAGATGGATATTGAAATCACAAGAAGTTAGACTAGATCTGTTAGTTCATGAATGCTAGAGAATTAGGCAGCAAAGTAGGCACTGGAGCAGGAAGGAAGAACAGAAGATTGCATAAAAAGTAAACTGTGTGTAGTGAGTCTTGAGTGGCCTGGGATGTAATTCAGAGGAGCAGTGGAGTGGGTAAGATTTTTTAATGCGTTATTTATTTGCAAAATGGTGAAAGTAACTGTTTGACAGCATGGAGGCACATATTTGTTGATTGTCCTGGTTGAGCACTTGCAGGCACACATATCTCTCGATGCTTATCCAGGTCTCATCTAGAGCATTTGTACTAGCTTCTGTTGATTATATTTGCCCAGTGTCAAATACATTTGAACTATGTAATGCAAAAGACTGTTCTTCTTGAGAGCCTTAAAGACTTCAAAGATGTAGGTAAGAGCTTGCTGTTCATCATTAAATTTGAAACAAGCATAAAAACGTAGCTCCCATATCTACAGCTTATTGGAAGACAAAAGTTTCCCTTTGGCCTCACAAGAATCAGAGGAAGCTACTGAAAATGCAGAGCATGAAAATGATGATCTCTTTGTGTTGAAGCCACAGGGTTTTGTTTGATAGTGGATGACTAAGAGCCTCTGTAAAGCGGAAGGTCACAGAGCAGCAGCTCATCTTACCATATTCAGTCAGACGATTAAAAGAAGACTGAAATTACAACTTAGTTATTCATTATATTTATTAATAAGTATAAACTGTAATAGTAGGCCAGCAGAGCAACTACTGGGATAGTGGAAGGCCAGCAGGCCTGGCCCATCCTCGGGATAAATCCCTGGGTCAAGGGTGGCCCTCATTAACTGAAACTTAAACTCTATTAGCTAATATCTTCATTAGTACCTATAAGTTGTTATATTAGGCTGGCAGAGCAGCCAGTGGCCTGGTGGGAGATTGGCAGGCCTGACTTTCCTTAGAAGCCTATAGGCATAGTGGAGCGGCTTTGTGGAGTGGCTTGGTGAGGCAGCTGCCAGATATTTATTAATAATTTTAAGCTATTATATTAAGTCAGTGGAACAGCCAGTAGTGGCCTGGCAAGGTAGCTGCTGGGGCCTGTGTGAGGCCTGTGGCTGAAAACCTGTAGGCCTTCCAATCTGAAACCTGCAGTGGCCTTTCTCCCAATAATTAATTACACCAAGACCTTTTTTTAAATGTTTCAATGTGTAGCCCTTAGCTGGTTAGACTCTCAACTAGCTAATCTAAATTAACCAGGACCACCTAATCCCAAACAGTCATGTGGCCACATGCTGTACCTTTCAGAATTCTGAGACACATCTGTCTGCCTCCATGTCTCCTGGTGGAAAGAGAGATCCTCTGGGTAAAACCCAGAGTTCCTGTTTCTGTCTCAGGAAATCAAATCTTCCTATACTCTTTCTGCTTAGCTAATTGGCCATCAGCAACTTTTATTAACCAATTAGAGAATGCCTCAGAAGGGGAGGTATCCAGATCTCAGCATTAAAATCAGCCTTTTAGAACCAATGATTTGGCCTTTCTCCAACAAAAGACAATGTGTCACCATAGAGAGACAGTGAGCACAGACTTGCTAACCCTGGGCAGGAAGGGAAGTCAGCCTTGAACACCTACTAAATGCTTAGAGAAAAATGTTAAGATAAGAGCTACATTTATCATAAACAAAAGAAAATGAAAGCTTTGATTAAACAAATATGCTTAAAGAAAATGGTAAATTAGAATGACTGAAAGGAGCAAATTGAAAACCTATATAGGCCAACAACCACTAAAGAGTTAATATTCTGATAAAAATTCCTACCGTGCATACTTAGTCACCCCCCAAATTAGACTGGGTATCTAGGCAAAATCTTTGGCAGATTTTTTTTTTTTTATAGAAGAAAACATTTAATTAGGGGCTTAGTTACAACATCAGAAGTTGGTACTTTATCAACATGGTGGGGAGCATGGTGGCAGTCAGGCATAGTGTGAGGATAGTACTGGGGAAGTATCATCTTTACATCCAGCTTTACATTGGGATTCCAAGGTGAGGCAGAAGGTGAGGGACTGTGCCTAGCATGGGTATTTAAAACCTCAAAACTCAGCCCCAGTGACACACCTCCTCCAACAAGGCCACAGTTGGCCTAAACAGTTCATCAACTAAGGATTAAACATGCAAATATTCGAGCCTATGGGAGCCACTTTCATTCAAACTACCACAAGAAGATATGTTAAGATTCTTTTTACCATTAAAGTCACAATTTCATCAATGATTTATATACTTTGCATCTCAAGGACTTGGGGAAAAAAGAAAATATTGATTTAAGACTCGATGGCATTCTCATATTTCTATTATCTGCCATTTTACATGTACTCAATTTCAACCAAAACTCTCAGACAAACTTTTGATTTTAATGATTGTAGAGAAATCTGCTTCTTTTTTTTTTGACTGTTTCTTTTTTTTTTATACTTTCTTTTTTTATTTCTTCAAGTTACATCTCAGTCACAATCCCTTCCCTACTCCCCCTTCCTGTCCCACACTTCCACCCTCTTCCCCCCAACAGCTCCCCCTTTCAGTCCAACAAATGGTTCCTTCTCTTATAACAGTAAATACTATACAAAACAACAGAAATAAATATGCCACATTTATGAGAGTTAAATGGCCCAGTATACATTCCCAATGTCCAGTTTATACATATTTGGCCCCTCACTTTAGCATTCTACCATCTAACCATCTCCATGAATTTAAAGTTCTATAGCTGACTCAGCTTTCATACTAACTTGCATCACAATTTTAAAAACATCTTCTTAGATCCAGAACACCCTCTTGATTCCAAAACAACTCAAAATTTAACTATGAGACTCTAGCTATCTATTCTTCAACCACCTCAGAGACCTGAGAAGGATAAATATATCTGATTATGTAGGAAGTGCAGGGCCTGCGACATCCAAAACTAAGAAATGACATATCAGTGGCTGCCTGGACAGTTCCCGTTTTCTCTCCATACATTACAGCATCGATCTTCAGCCTTTTGGTCCTGTTTCTCTGACAGACATTGATTGTAGAGCAGGAAATATGAAGGACTTAACTACCCTGTCTTGGGAGAGCTAGGCTGTCGACTTCCCTGCTACCAAGTTTTGTCCTTTTTAGACAGCAGTCTATCTACAGTTGAAGCAAGGGGTTTTTCATGCCAAGAGATAGGCTTGCCACTAATTCAACCATCTCACACTGGAGATTCTTCGATGCTCATTTTCTACTTTGAGTAGAATAGGGGTTGCTGTCAGAAGCTGATATGTCTCGATATCAAAAAAAATCTTAATTTAAGAAAACATCTTTGAATGCCATACTCTGCAGATCTCTTGGGGTTTTTGAAGATGCCCCATCTATCTCTTTTATTTAGATAAGCAATTGTGGCTTGTCTCTTAACAACTTGATTTCTGAGTAGCTTAGAGAATATCTGTGATAGACAGTCATAGTAGCTAACAAAATGACATTCTTGCATGAGAAGGAGTTTGTATTTCTTAACTATCCTAAATGGTTTAAGACGGTTGGTATCAAGAGGCCAGAGCTTCACATTTCATTTTTAAGTATCACTAGGTACAATACCTCTAAGAAGCGTTACATTTAATTTTGTATCAATATACAAAGATCAATAACAATGTGGCCAAATATACTCTTAATTTTGTATCAATATACAAAGATCAATGCCTATGTAGCCCAATACAATCTTAATATTACATCAATATACAAGGGTCAATACCATTGTGGCCAACTATAATCTTAATTTTGTATCAATATACAAAGATCAATACCGAGGTAGTCCAATACTATCTTAACTTTGCATAATATACAATGGTCAATACCACTTTAGCCAAATATACTACTAATTTTGTATCAATACACAAAGGTATAAGGGCATATTCAATAATCTGTCCCTTCTTCTTGGTCCTTCCCATACTATGTCTATGTCCCATTTTTCTCAAGTCTGTGCACTCCTACATAGGAGAGAAAGAAGGATACAGAAAAGAAAAAGAAGGAAGTCCCTGGGTCTAACTTCCAAACCATTTAACAAGACCATTTAACAGCTTGTAGTCTCTTCCCCTAAATAACAAAGTTTTCTGTTATCCAACAAAAAACCAAAAAGGGGGGAGGAGAAACACCCTCCCCACCCTCTGGGCATGGGACGTCGCTCTCTTAAAATGACTTCCTGCTGATTTGGGTTGTAGTAAACCTGTTTGGGGCCCGAACCAGAATGGAAAAATGGTTAAAAATGTTAATACAATCCTTTTATGTTCAGTCCTTTTGTGCTCAGCTGTTTAGATATCCTAAGAATTTTGTAGACAGAAGCTGATCTTCCAGGCTTTACTGAAGTTCTGGCTGGGGCAGTGTGTGGAGCTGAACGATCTTAGCGATTTTGAGTTGTTGTGGTTGTAGACTTTTGATGGAAACAGCTATTGAGGAAGTCTGCAAGGCTGGATAATCTGGACCACTTGTCTTCTTTCGTGTCTGATTCTGTTTTCTGTTGAGGTTTCCGTTGTCCAGTTGTCCCTGGATACCTTGAATGGATGCTTTAAATCTCCTGGTAGGGTAAGAACAGAGTCCTGCCCTAATCCTAACTCTGGGACAATTACCTTTTTTTTTTGGGGGGGGGGGTCAGGTAATATTTCTCCTGAAGCA